>NDFZ01000870.1:0-12059 GCA_002192655.3 Mamestra configurata | reverse complement strand
AGGAAGAGCCTGCCTACCGCTGCCGTATGCGTGAGAGAAAGGGAAGCCAGACAGATTGGCGCCGGAACACGTTACGTTACGAAGCGGTTTACACTCCCATAAGAAGTTATCACTTCAAAAAAACTTCCTCATCATCATAATGTCAGCGTCAAGACTACCACAGTTGGACACACGTCCACAGTGTGCGGATCAATGTATATCTTAATAATATACGTAANTAATGTCAGCGTCAAGACTACCACAGTTGGACACACGTCCACAGTGTGCGGATCAATGTATATCTTAATAATAGCAAGCTTTGCACGCGACTTCGTCTGCATGGATTTCAGGATTGGATCCAGAGAGAAACAAAAAATGAATCCTACCAATTTGAATGTAAATCAATTGTATGTACTTGCACTGTATAATAATATTTATTTGTTGCACTGATTGTGTTTAATTAATTCTAATTTGTTTACTGTCTGTGAAAACTTGTAATTGGCCATCATCATGTTATAAACTCTAAAAATTGTCTCTGCCTAGCTGTAAGTTTTCCGAAAATATTAAAATATAAATAGATAAAATAAAATGTGATAAATACTTATACAAAATTGTTATTACATACATATACCTCTTTCCCTGTCCTTTTTTATATAATTTGGTTATATTAAGTTCTTTATTATTATAAAATTGTACACGAGGGTCTTTATATCGCAAAAAAAAGACAATTTTTTTTTTATTGGTCAAATTTAAAAAAAAAAATTGTCTTCCAAACGTGACTACGTCAAAAATTTATTTATTTACGTAACGCAAATTGATGGACATGTGCATTCTCCCTATCCTTACATACGGTGCTCAAACCTGGTCTTTGACAGTTCAGCAGAGGTTCAAGCTTGAGGTTTGTCAGCGAGCAATGGAGCGCAGCATTCTGGGAGTCCGATTAATGGACCACGTTAGGAACACAGTGCTGCGTTCCAAAACAAAAATCGCCGACGTCACACAAAAAGCAGCCAAACTAAAGTGGGACTGGGCCGGCCACGTCTGCCAGATGTCGAACGGTTCATGGGCTAAAGCAACCACAATGTGGGTCCCAGAAAATGCCCGACGACATCGCGGGAGACCCAGGCGAAGATGGCGGGACGAGCTTGACGCCTATCGGCCAGATTGGTCCAGACTTGCCCAAAGCCGGGAGGAATGGAAGGAAAAAAGGGAGGCCTTTGCCCTGCAGTGGGACACAATTGGCTAAAAATAAATAAATAAATTCATGCTAGGGTCATTAAAGTTCAAACGTGAACCTACAACCGATTCGGTCCACTAGATTCGGGGCAAATTGGCGAGTGATCATAAATGGGTTCCATTGCCCCATATGGACGTATGGAACCCTTATAGAGTAGGTATATTTGCGCCACGTAAGCCAGGAAAGCTGAAATAAGTTTAAAATAAAAAACATATCAAAACAATGTTAATAATTTATTGAACTAGAAGTAATACCGAGTAACCAAGTGTAACTATGTACAATTAAAACAAATTGCTATTTAAAGTGCGTTAATATAAGTTATAATCGCTTAACTTGACTGCTACTTAACTGTAGAAAATTAGTGTTAGTTATCTTTAGTTTACAATTCATAAAATAAATAATTATACCTACTACATAATCTTAACTCGAACATTGTTTTTCTGAAGAAGGCCAATTCTCGTGCTTAAAAAGCACTCAAATTTAAGTCGCAATATCATCTCATAGACAGAAAATTTCAAAAACTTGACAAAATGTGGGGGGAAAATGTGCTTCCTTTAAAATACGAGAATTGCCCCTCTGAGTGCCAATTCTACTATTTTAAGCAACGTTCGCATGTCAGACGCAATCTCTCAAAAATGTAGGGAAATGGATCCATCGCAGGCGCTGCACACTACCACCGATAGCGGGAACCCTGTCAGGGGCCGGTGGGCCTCGAGATCCCAAGCTGGTGGTGGTGTCGTCAGCGACGAGAAGTATTCGTCGCTTGAGCTCGACGCACCTGCAGCGACCGGAAACTTTGGACTCACGGCTGGCGCAAGTCCCGCCGGCTGCCAAGCGCAGCTGAACGACGAACCCGAAGAACATCTTTGACAGATTGCGACTGAGATGCAAATGCGAATGTTGCTTAAAAATTAGTAGAGTTGACCCTCTGTGCCTAAATAAAGTGCAATCTTTCCGCGATAAGTATTCTCGAAAAATCAAAAACTTTCGGGACTGAATCGTGCTACCGAAATGTCACATTTTGAACGTTTTACTTTTGCAATCGCTGTTAGAATGCTAAATATTCCATATTATGATCTTAATAATACTCAAATCCCAAATATAAAGACTACAGCCAGGCAATCAATTAGGTACATGTTATGGTAGAGGCTAATATAAAATATCCACAGGAATTATGGACACGAAGAAGAACAAACAGAATATTACTAACAAGTCATGATGGTTTTGAACAAACCGATATGCTTTCGTAAACCAGTGAAAATGGCCGATTCACCATATTTTGCAACCTGGATAAAATATGTCAATCAGCGAACAAATAGTATTAATATCCAAACTGTTATTGAAGAATTAGATAGGGTAGTTCAGGACACGCGTATTACTAAGATGTTCTAAACGAATTCAGAAATCAAATCAGTCTACCACAAAATGTAAATTCACTACTGAGCAGCAAATCGCCTCCGTTAAGTTGGAATTGAAGTATACTTGGGCTCAAACACATCCTACAGTTAAACAACAATTTGAATCATTTCCTATCTAAACATAATACGAGGGAAAACTATCCGCTGGGTTCGGCTCATCAACGTTACTGTCTTTAGATTCAGTTTCAAATACTTCTGCTTTCTCCGTACCATAGTCCAGTGAATTTAAAAGTTCCATCTGCTTCCGAAACATTACTTCTTCAGCACTTATTTTTTTTTTCTTAGTTTCTGTTTCATCTTCAGTCCGACTAAACTTGTTTTGAGGTTTCTTTCTTTGTGGTTTATCATCTTCTCTTCTTTCAACAGATTTTTCTCTTTTATTAGCTTTTTCTCTTTCATTTGCTCTTTCTCTTTCATTTGCTCTTTCTCTTTCATTTGCTCTTTCTCTTTCATTTGCTCTTTCTCTTTCATTTGCTCTTTCTCTTTCATTTGCTCTTTCTCTTTCATTTGCTCTTTCTCTTTCATTTGCTCTTTCTCTTTCATTTGCTCTTTCTCTTTCATTTGCTCTTTCTCTTTCATTTGCTCTTTCTCTTTCATTTGCTCTTTCTCTTTCATTTGCTCTTTCTCTTTCATTTGCTCTTTCTCTTTCATTTGCTCTTTCTCTTTCATTTGCTCTTTCTCTTTCATTTGCTCTTTCTCTTTCATTTGCTCTTTCTCTTTCATTTGCTCTTTCTCTTTCATTTGCTCTTTCTCTTTCATTTGCTCTTTCTCTTTCATTTGCTCTTTCTCTTTCATTTGCTCTTTCTCTTTCATTTGCTCTTTCTCTTTCATTTGCTCTTTCTCTTTCATTTGCTCTTTCTCTTTCATTTGCTCTTTCTCTTTCATTTGCTCTTTCTCTTTCATTTGCTGTTTCATTTTCATCAACTTTGTCACTGACATCACCTTTCTCTCTAGTTATAAAACCATCATCTACTTTATCCATAGTTTTTGCTGTTAAAGCTTGAGCTGTTACCGGTGTTATGCTTAATGTAGAATTAATACCGTCAAAGTCTACAAATCCTTTTTCACTCTCCTTCCCAAAGTTTTCTTCTATCCATTTTAGTCTAGCTTTTCTATCACCGCTGTTAGTATCAGGCGATTCTGAGTTTTGGTGTATCATTTTCGTAACGGATTTCTGAGCTTGGATAAGCTGAGTTGGCGGATCATATGAAGGTGTGGTAGTAGGTATTTCTGAATTTGTTGTACTGAATGTGTTTAATAAATAGGATTCTTCGTCCAGGTCACCTGTGAATACTTCAATTTTTTTGCCACCAACTTCATGATAGTCAATAGACTTATCCAAATTGTTATTTTCTATAGCAATTGTCTTTTCCATATTAAGATCGTCATGACTTTCTAATTTATCACTAACTGTTTCCATTGCTAAAGGCGTTATAGTATCTTTAAATGTCGTAGTTTCAGATGCGGTTTCTGAATCCGGCATTACATTTTCTTCTTCTCCAAGTCTTCTAAAGAAAGCCACTTCGGTGATTTCTTCCGTCTTGTCAGATTCAGCTCTTCGGTCGAATTGAAATTTGTCTTCGAATTCTTTCTCATCATCCGTGACTACATCTACAAAATCTTTATTTTCCTTCACTTTACTTTCATTATCTTCTAGCTTAGTTCTGCCGTTATCTTCGCTGGAAGAAGTCTTGTTGTCGTTTGTGTCACTGTCAGAGAGACTCTCATCATCACTTGAAGGTCTGGGATCTTCAAAGACCTTTAAAGTACCAAGAGTATTGGGAGAAGTTATAGTGGTGGTATCTGAATAAGTAGCAGGCGTATAGTCTAGTACTTTTTTCTTGATAGGTTTAATATCTGGTGCATTTTTAATAGCATCTATTAGTAAATCTATTCCATCGTTAACTGAAAAATAATAGAAACATTAATTATTTTACTATCACAATCTTGTCATTGTCACTGAAGACAGTAACTGAAAAACATTTTTAAGGGTGTCGCTATGTCGTGACGAATACTCGGTGTTAGCAGTGAATACAAAAGTGTGGATGAAATGGTGAGTAACTACTTCTACGGCTTACAGTCTCGATACAGCCTCTAGTCTCGGGACCAGATTTCCGAGACTCAAACGTTTGCCAAATTCCCGGGAATTGCTAGACTTTTCGATTAGGTAGTTATTTACAAAGTAAAGTAGGGCCTCGAATCCGAATTTTGGAACGAAAGCCCTATTACTGACAAACAAATATGTGCTCTCTTTGTTAAGACGGTGTGACATACCTGTACTTGATTCTGCAAAGATCATTTCTCACCAAATGGCTGTTATAGTAAAGCATATTTTAACTTCAAAAAGTTACCTGGTTCGTCTAGTGGATGATTCTGTTTGATTAAATACTCCATCATCATCAACAGATACTCCATAGCATTATCCTCTCTGCCAGCAGATCTCTTGGTCCGCCCCCTCTCTTTCCCTCTAAAGCTCACGGTCTGAGCCAAGTGTTTCAGCTTCCTGAGGTTGTGAATGATATTCCTTGAGATATTCTCTATTGCTACACTATTATTCAAATCCTTAACTTCACTCACCTTCGGCTTCATATTAATTTTATTCTCAAAATTGTTTAATTGTTCATACATTTGTTTCATAAACGTATTCTGAACTAAATTGAATCTTAAAAGGAGAATTCTCAAGCTTTGAAAAGGATTATCTTTTGATAGATTTTTGTTCATGAAATAGTTCTTTGCCTTATTCCTAAAGCGATTCGTGTCTTCCTTTCTAAGTATAGCAATTAATTCATTTAACAAAGATGCGAATTTACTAACTGACTCGACGAAATCCTGTGTGCTTCTCTTTATATATTCTATTTGAGTTTTTTGCGTTTCTGTCAAAGCTCCCTGAGTATTTTCAGAATAACTACCTTTAATAATGATATTTAATTTTTGTATATCATTTTGGAAATTGCCCTGTTTTGAAATATCACTATTTACAGTTTTAGGTAATTCCAGCAATTTCAATAAACCCTTAATGATTTTAACCGTTTTCAGAATTTTTGTAGTTTCTTTATCTAATTCAGAAAGTTTAGAGTTCAAGAGGGCTCTGTCTTTCCTGTTTACTTTAGAACATGGACCGAAGTTTTCACATAGAGTCTCAATTATTTGGCGTTTGTTCATTTTGTCTGGCGCTCTCTTGCCTTTAAATATTTTATTGCAAATCCCTTTCAAATATTTTAGAACGCCGAGATTTCTTCTCCTCTTAGTGGTGTTATTTTTATGGCGATTGTTTAATACCTTTGTTACATAACCATAGAAATCACCTTTAGTTTTAGTTGGCATGTCAATTTTGATACTCTTGTTCATTTTACAGTTTTCAAACTTACATTTCGATTGTATTAGCTTCACGATGTTATGTTTGCGATAGTTCAGTTTCTTTTCAACCTTCTTTCCATGTGTTCTGTTTTGATCTTCATGTAAAATTGTTTTAGTTGGATGTGACATTAACTTTGTGAGGCTTTTATTTTTGATATTTGACTCTGAAATAAATGTTTTGTCCTTCGAAATTTTAACATTAGACCATTTGGAAAATTTCCTTTCTTTTTCTTCTGGATTGATTCCTGTAGTATTATTAATTTGATTTGCTTCATTGTTTTTGATGTGTCTCTTTTCTGTAGACCCAATGGAATTAAGCTGTTCGTCAAGAAGGTTGAAGATTGTTTCTGTCTTATTAAATTGTGTGGTTTCTATAGTTTGTATAGTTACATCTGGCTTAGTCTTAGGCTCTTCACTGACGACAGTATACTTGTAATATGTAATGTTAGAAGGTGTCGTGTTTTCCATGAGAGTGAGTGAAGAGTTGCTATCATCGGGTACAAGCAGGTTACTATTCATTGGTATAACGGTCAATACCATTGTAGTGTTTGTTGTATCTGTAGTATTTGACTCAGTAGAACTTCCTGGGAAGAAAGAGATGACTAACATCAATCATAAGTATACTATTAAGTTAGTAAAATACACATTAATATTATCAGTTTATGAAGTTTTAAATTACAAAATATGTACGGGCGTCTTTTCAAGCCATTTTTTAAAACTCTACCTTAAAATAGAAAATGTTTAAGAAACCCTCCATCTTTTTGCCATATTGTTATAAACTTCACCCTTGAACTTAGACCCCTTATAAGCTTCATAACGTTATTGTTACCGATAAGAGAAATCAAAATTTTACTTACCTTGGGGTTCAGTCACTGTGACTTCTCTTTTGTTCCTGGCGTATTGTTGTCTTGTGCTTGGTATCCTGGTGGTCTTCCCTCTTGCTCTGTGTATGGGCTTCCTCATCGGTGGCTTTATATTAGGTCTCTTCATCGGCAGCTTTGTATTTGGTTTTCTCGGGGGCGACTTTTGAGTTGGTTTCTTAATCTGTCTCTTATTCACGTTTTTTGGTTTATTTTTCGTTTGGTTTAACTTTGCTCTAGCTTTCTGATTTGCTACATTGTACGCGTTTTGCCTGGCTATGTCAGCCATAATTTTTACTTTAGCCGACACTGTCTTTCTCAAATTCTGCATAACTGTCTTCATCATTTGACGTGCTAATTCATTTTCTAAACTTCCTTTATTTGGTTTGTTAATTTGAATGGGCCTATGGGTCGCTATGTTCTTTTTGATGATCTTTTTTTTCGTTGCATTTGGTCTCTTGGGCGTTACTTTTGTGTATTTTATCGGCGTTTTCATCTTTTTGGGGTCGAATGGCTTGTTCGATTTCTGTGGTACACTTTTTTTAACGAACTGTTTTAGTCGTGGTTGCTTCTGCTTTCCACCACGTTGTATTTGCGGCTTGCGCTTGTTATTAGANGAATGGCTTGTTCGATTTCTGTGGTACACTTTTTTTAACGAACTGTTTTAGTCGTGGTTGCTTCTTCTTTCCACCACGTTGTATTTGCGGCTTGCGCTTGTTATTACTATTATTAGGCTTCTTAGGGGGGCCATTATTATTAATTACATTGGCACGTGAGTCAGGCTCTTTGACAGAGGAGGAATTAATTAATTTTTCTTTTGTTTTTTCCATGAAACCCAACCAGGAAGGTGGTGCGGATGGCCCTGGGTGTTTTTTGTTGGATTTTGTTTTGTCTGAAAATAATTATAATTTGAAATGTCAATTAATAAATGTCACTCATCTATACAAAAAAGATTGATTAGAGCTTCTTTTCCTCCTTTATGTCACAAACTAACATTTCTTAGAGCCATAGATGATTAGACGAATACACAATGTAGACATGGAGAATGGACGGAGCAACCCTCACAAAATTAAGCGCTAGGAGCTAAACTGGCAAACTAGTTAGGACCCAGCACACGACGGACCAGAGTCAGGAAGTTGGTGCTGTGGTGCACCTCAGTGCCGAAAGAGAGGAAGGGTGTAGTCCACCGACGTTTTCGCGGCAGGCTACGCGACACCGCGCAGCGTCACTCGACGCCGTCACTTCGTGTGTCTTAGTTTATAAGTTAAGCAAGATTAATACGTATTAGTTTATTTTCTTGTGTGTTTATTTTGTGTATTTTATCTATCGGCCTTCGTTGCATGATAATAAAGAATTATTATTATTAAAAAACACGTTACGCCATTGGTCCTGCTCCAGATCTATCTCCGGTCGTGTCAGATTGCCGTTCCATCGGACACTGAGAGTGATGGAATATAGAGTGCATCTGAGTTTGCGCACACACTTGTGCAATATAATATCTGCTGTGCCGATGGCTTGTCTCCATTGAGATCGGCAGCCAGAGACGACTTCAGTCTGGAGGACTATTATTATACAATACATACCATCAGGGCAGAAGCTCAGGAGATGGCAGTCCCAGTGGCCGTTGGCGTCGCAGTCACACACCGTACAGCCAGTGCACCAGTCCGCTGCAACACCATAGTGTACACTTGTACAGTTAAAATATTACTCGATTTTCGAGCTTCGTTGCAGTCAGTTAAAATGGCGCGTCGGGTTTTAGAATAATTACAGATACTTAGTATAATTTTTATAAGATAGTTTACTCTCCAAAATAAGGTTAATATCTTATAAGAACGATTGCGATATATTCAAGATGAAACCCAGCGCTGTGGTCGCTAATTGTCTGACGCCCAACAAATACTTAGATTAGAGCGGAATTGTATCATATGTTAACAATTTGATCTTTTACTTTTTGTTTATTACGGTGGTGTTGTATCTTTGTATTTATTTCGCGTAACCTACTCGTACATATAGCCGTTTTTTTTTTGCAAAAATGAGTTAGGGTTACAAATAAAAAAAAAACAAAAAGAACCTTCGCGCTGCCGAGACTCGAACTTCAGAGTCACCAGTCAAGTTCAGAGTGGGCCCTGTCGCACCTTACGATCGATCGTCCTTAGTTCTATTTCAAAACTCAGTAAGCAAATACTCTGTGTCTATCGTTGATCACGTTACTAACATCGCAACAGTCAGGGTTCTGTATGACGCACTTGTCAGGAGACACCTGGAACATAGTGCTGTCATATGGGCTCCGCATGAGGCCAAGTACTCGGTAATGCTGGAGCGCGTACAGAACAAGTTCATGCGCCTCTTGTACAGGAAACTATATGGGGTATATCCGTTTTACCCATTCTGTTTATGTTCGGTATGGTCCGGTACAACCAACTGAGTGTACGACGTGAATTCACGCTTGTCGCGTATCTGGTTAGGTTACTTCGTGTCATTGAGCATAACCCAGGAGTACTGCAGTGCTTGATTGTATGTGTACCAGACCGTTATGTGTGGAGGCGGCGCCGCCCGCCACTGCTGGTCGTGCCTGTTGCCAGGACGAATCTTCTCGCCAAAACACCATTGACCCGCGCAATTCGGGTTATTAACGATCTTCACATCAAGATCAATGTATTTACTTGCAATTTGAGTGAATTCGCAAAAATACTTTTGTTTATTTGATTCCATAGTGTAGATTTGGGGAGGCTAAATGTTTTTATTTTAAATATTGTTTAGGAAACATAGTATAGAAGTTATTGGTATTAGATGTAATTTTATTATTTGTAAATAAGTTTATTTTAAGACCGCACTATCGCATTAGGTATGCACCTGTAATGATAGTGTAAGGGAGATTTTAATCGTCGGTAGTCGCAGGGCGATCCACGGACACCGTAGGCGCGGCCTGCGGACGGCGAGCGTTGGGTGGCTCGCTGTCCGATCACCACCAGGCCCGGGTCGATGGCGCGTTGTGTTCCACGCGCGCCTCAATGAGATGTCAGCATAGAAGACGGGGCCCGTTAGGGCCAGAGCCTACCATGGTACAGGAATTTATTCGAAAGAGTCAGTCAGTCCGCAGCCCCGGAACGCATAGGGCTTTAGAAGGAACTCGAATGGGTTTTAGTCAGTAAGAGTCTGACACGCCCTTCCGCTCCACCCAGGGCGGAAGAAGTCATTTGATTATTTCTCATGCTTAAAAAAAGGGGATATTTTAAAAACACACAAAAAAAAAATATATATTATTGATAGGCTCGGTTTGACCACTGTCTCGCCTGATGGTTAGTGATGTCGTAGTCGACGATGGAGCACGCTTGCCTAGAAATAACCTGTTCACTCTTGACTTAAAAACCCTCAAGTTTTAGCTATCAGGAAACATAGACTCTGGCAGATAATTCCACTCCTTAGCCGTACGCACAATGAAAGTATTCTCAAAACGTTTATGGGTGGATGTCCATCTCAACTAGCAAAGAGATCGTATAATCAATTACTCTCTCGACTATGGATCCAAAAACACTCGTATAAAAGATCCTATAAAAGCCGTATAAAAGCAGCTTTTTCGAAATTTTTGCTTTTAACGCTTATTGGTTCTATAAACATGTTTAGTAAACGTGGACTCCACGAATTCATATCGCATTTACTCGATAATTGAACAAAGATATCTCTCGATCGCCTTCATGCAAACGTGAGTAGTCATGATGTATAATTATATTTAATAAATAAACTAAATAAATAGTTTAATTTAGATATACCAAGTAGTACTAAAGTGTTATAATAATATATTATTATGGATAAAATAGTTATTCATAAATACGTTGAATATTGAGATAGTTAGGGTACTTACAATACATATATTGAATGCCACCTACTGTGGCAGGACTTAGAGACACATTATAAATTTGCAACACCTACATGTACCTGTGTGCACAAAAAAAACGAAATTTGTAAACGTGATTTGTTTTGTATATGATAACTTAGTCTACAATGCTGGATCAGTTACTGAAAATATGTTATTTTCCCAGAAATTAAAATGTGATGTCATGTATTCTATTCTCTATATAAAATGTATGTATATGTCACTTTTAAAAATAGCTCTGTAAGATCATAAAATAACTTGAGAGATCGTAAACTCTCGATAAATCTCCAACTGAACATTTGGAATACGTTTTTACGCATCAAAATTTGATAGTCTATAATGTCTCCGTGTCGGTTCGAGAAATTGTGGACTGACATAAACTGGCGATCAATCAGCACTCTGATCTACAATTTATCTGTTTTGGTGTGATAGTTTTAAATTGGAAACTTGGCCCCTCATTGGTCTTTGTTGGTGTGAGCTCATATCTGAACAGACCAATGAGAGCCTTGTTTCTAGGTTTAATATCACACGAAAACGGATAAATTGTAGACTTTTGCTCTGATTGGTCGCCATTTTATGACAGTCCACAATTTCTCGGAATGACTTCGAGATACTATAGACTATCAAATTTTGATGCGTAAAAAAGTATTCCAAATATTCAGTTGACAATTTATCCGGTTTGACTGGAAGCCGACCCCAATATAGTTGGGAAAAGGCTAGGCAGATGATGTATAAGATACTGTTACCTACATGGTTATGTACCTGCCTGTTTAATGTCTATCTAGCGCAGCAATATTCTATAGATAATATTTATTTAAACTTTATGTACAATAGTGGTACATGGGCGGACTTAATGCATCAAGGCATTCTCTACCAGTCAACCTTTGGGTTATAAAGACTATACTGTGGTAGGTGTACAATAAATAAAATAAAGATACAAAATTGAATTTTAACATTTCGGAAAGAATATACTATAATTCTATAGTCTTAGAAAATCTACCTAATTGTAAAAAAAGCATGTGTGATGCAAAATTAAACGCACCACTTCGCGTGCCCACAACCGATACCTCTATTCTAAGAGAATAGCTCCTGACATGTAAAGAATATTTTTTTTAATAATCTGGCAACAACATTAAATGTGCTATTAAAATATACTAAACACTTTATGGTTTAAATCAGCGCGGCAGCGTTTCCCATTTAGTGGGTAGCGAACCGGTACCGAGCCATCAAAATAAAATAACGGGTCGCAGCATTCCCGCCTTGTTTTGAATCGATACCGAAATATTAGTAAACAATTTTTAATAGTAATATAAACATACTTCTAATAACAATAA
>NDFZ01000869.1:0-12057 GCA_002192655.3 Mamestra configurata | reverse complement strand
CATTTTTCTTTTCAACTAAAATAAAACTCTTTTCGTCTAGCAAAAACTAAGTTTTAAAATCCAGATATTTTGCATTTTGATTCCACAAATTTGATTCTACAAAAGCTTAGCAAAGTTTGTTTCAAAGCAAACACCAATAAGGCGTCTTAAATTCAGATACCCTGCTAAAATCTGCCTAACTTCTTCAGGTAGTATCAGTCGGAAATGATGTCTTCCTAAATCGACCAATGCAGACATCCACATGATAATAGTAGAGAATATCAGATAAGCATAGATGCGATTACCTTCTGACCTACGCAACCTACCGGAAACAACATTATCAATGCTATCCCAGTACGCATTGACATTGCCTATTCGACTGATATTATCTGAAGAGCAGAGATTTAGCTCATTGATAACCAAGGACCAGACGAAACAGATTATACAATCCTGAATGAGTCATCTGTAACTTTGAACGAAAACGTTTCTATCAACAATATTCAGTTAGATGATAATATTTCAGCCAAAAACAACGGTAACACAAAATGTACATTAACTTTTGTTGTTTTACGGGGAAACTGCGGTTTTCATAAAACCGAACAAGATAACAATACAGAACATCCTAACACAGTAACATACACTTAAGAAGAAAACTTTGTACCAAACGATCTTTTATCTTGTCCCAAATAGTTTCCTGTCTGTTCTTATTACTATCCCACTTGAAACTTTAAGAACAAGCTCATTTATTTGCAAGGGTAGACAAATGTTTTGTGGGATAAACAAATAACCGGCGGTATGTGATTTATGGTCCACAAAACATCAAAATCTCATCAGCGTAAAAATCTAGCGAGTGAACGTTTTTCTACAACGTTGCTTTCACTCAACAGCTCTCACATATCCACAAAATATGATAAAACACGTCTCATAGACTCATGCATGAGCTAGCATCATTGAGAACACTGACACGGCCTGAAACTGTAAACAACATGAGATAACGTTACCTTTTTAACGAAGAATCAGCTTCGGCAGCCGGCCAGCGCTCAGGTGTCAGCTAACACTTGTACCAATAACACTTGCAACACAATTTATTGTACGATATCACTGTCTCTTACAAATTGTTAATTCAACGATTGTTTTTGTATCACCACTGGGGACACGAGGTGCCCCTACGATCGCTCGGGGGTGACTGTTAGTGTCACTCAGACCCACGGGTTCACCCCGATGACGTCATCCTAGACCAATAGGGTGAGATTTCGCACGCATGCGCGTCGTACCAGTCGCCGCGGCGCCTCTACCGCTTTCGAAAACGACGCCGTCGCGCAGTCGGTGCACATTGTATACATTGCTGCTTCAATTGTTTGCGCTTGGGCGGNTCTGTAAAGTCGGTTTACGGACAATAGTTTATCGTGACAACGTCATAACAAAACATTGATGAAATGATCGTAACGTTACAATGAGCATAGCGTTACAATCAGTCATCCTTTTTCGTGCGTGCAGCCGTCGTTCATCGATTTACTAGACGTTGTCACGTCAAAATCGCAGTGGACTCCATGTATTACTTTTATTTATTCAAACTAAATTTACATCTTTAGTTCAGTGAAGAGACAGAGAGAAGAGCAAAGTAGTCATAGATAATATTCATTGTGAAAAGTACGATATCCTTTTAATAAGTTCTAACAATTTACATAATTTAGGAACTGAACGTCTACAAAAATACATACATCCTCTTACACTACAATACAACAAATACAAGGCAGAATGGCAACAAACGAACCAAAATTTACGTAGAAAACTTTTTAAAACTAACTTTGGCTCGTTGGAAAAGCAAATCCTAGTACGAAAACTAACTTTTGTACTAAAACTAGATTACATGTACAGTCGAACACGAATTAGAACTTAGGAGTGCAGTCCCTACCTACGTCAAATTATGAGAAAATAGGTACGTAAAATAATTTTTTCCCTGCTGATCTCTAGATGAAAACACATTTTTAACATATATTTATTTAAGTTTCACTATAAGGCTACTCATGGTCGTCTTTCTATGACATCTTTCATCAGAACTTGTAAAATACCAAAAAAACCACTCTGCACAGTAGATGCTGCTCCCTACAGCCCTCTTAATCATGTCTGACCATCTTAACACTGCTGCCTTATAATGCGTCCACACGACACCGACTTATGTCTGCGCAGACTTAGAAAAACTTAATAAAAAATTCTAATCACAATAAATTCTATCACACCGTCATTTGTCTACGCAAACTTTGTTGAAAGTCTGCTCAAACAAAAATCGTTGTCGTGTGGCCGCACTATTAAGCGCGGGTTCCTTACACCCAATCCAGCATCATGAGTTCTCTTGACAGTTTGTTATATCCCAATCTGTGTCTCTTAACTCAAGTGATCATAACAATTGTATTATGCAATATCTCTAATAAATAACAAAGGAATCAGTTTACTGTCCTCTTTTTCTCCTTGTAAAGTAAGCTCTCTCAAGGAACCTTATTGTCCATCCTACCGTTTTTGGGCCAAGGTAACAACAAGAAAGGACGCACGCTTGAACTGAGTTCAGTCCCTTTGTCTGGAATGTGGCAAACATCGAGATGTCTGGAATCGAATACTTCAGCTTCAGTTCACCAAATATCAATTGTGTTTGCAATAGTTTTTATACTTAGGTACTTTTGTCCCTAACTTATTCAATATCGACTCAATACATCATGATTCTTGACTCACTGAGTCTCAGACAGATACTTCTGCCAAGTTTTGTTACAACAGGTGCCTTTCATGAACAGTCTATTCAAGCTGCCTTTTGCAGATCAGATTAATCTGTAGAGCATCCGAAGCCACGTCAATTGCATTTGCCGACATGAGTGGCTCGACAACCCTAGGTGTAGTTGTTTCGTTTTAGTATAGCAACTAGCTTTTGCCCGCGACTTCGTATGCGCATATCCCGCTTTTCTTCGTTCCCGTAGGAATTTCGGGAAATCTTCTCTTAGTGCTCCCCTACGGAGTGTTGGGAAGCTACATGCCAAATTTCAGCTTTCTACGACCAGTAGAAACGTTCGGTTGTGCGTTATCTGTCAGTTACTAAATTACCAGTAGCAATACCAGTACCAGCCAACAATAATTTTATAAGAATTTGATAACTGTATTGCCCTTTCCTGTCTCTTCGTATCAATTCGAAAAATTAACTCTCATAAATTACATCGATTTGTAAATTGGTTAAAATTATCTTTGACATGTATTTTTTTGAGTCAATTTAAAGTATAAAATGAGATCGATGTTTCTAAGCTACTCTGAAAAGTAACACCGAAACGAACTCAAAGATCAAAGTCTGTTTTATTTCGGGGATCTTATGAGGAAAGCACCACACAGTTTTGAGTGAGCCTGGCCCCACAGTGCAAGTATGTGTCAATTATCGCGTAGCTCAACTAAGTATTTGTGTCTATAGATTTTGAAAAAAGACGAGGGTTCCGTTGAGTATCAATTCAGGACATTAAAGTTAAGACTTTATTTCTGTTTTCTTAATGACGAATGCAAGAAAACACAGGTGACACCCTACAGACATAGAACTTTGCAGGCTACAAAATTCATCTGGTTATCAGTTTTCGTCTTTGCCAACCCGGTTTAGTTTACGCACATTTTTCTTTCATTTTCAAATCGAATTCCTGTTTTATTGGCGTTAATTTATTGGCACATTCCAATAAGTGGCACGCAACAGTAATTACATTGACGTTTTGATGTCTTAGTATCGTCCAAGTAAACATGAGGTGTCTTCACAAGTATCTGTCTTAACAACTTGTGATTTCTCTCATAAGTAGGTATAGCTGTGTCTATGTGGAATGCTAAGTTATTCCAACATAAACTACATCGATCACATGGATGTTAAAGTTAACAGCGCTACTTCATACCACTGCATCACTTAGTCCAATTTTGAATAGATGCTATGATACTGCCATGCCTTGAAAATTCAAAGTGATTTCCAAATTCACGTTCAAGTATGGAAACATATTCTTACAAAAAAATCTTTAATGAAATTATCGTAGCCGTATCCTAAGAATATTACAGAAAATTACGACAAGCAGAACGTGCCAAGCTGAACAAGAAATACAGCATAGAAAACATAATAAACAGCCTCTTTGCACAATGAAACATCGCAGGAACATTCTCGATTAAGAAAATCCGTTTACCAAACAAAAGGCTTCTTAATCCACGTTAGGACTCGCATACGTTTTTCTAGAGCTTACATCCCAGTCTTCAAACATAAGAAGCTCGTTACCGGTAATGTTGGAAGCTCGAGCTTTTCCGAGGATGCCCAAAGATGCTCGAAGATGCCCGAGGAAGTACGAAGATGCCCGAGCTTGATTTATTGCCAAGATAGCTGACGTCGCCGTCATAACTCACACGAGTCGAGCACTTGGCAAAAACTCGACGAGACGCTCCGATAAGTGAGACGTAATTGTTGTGACTTTAATATTATCGTGTTACTTCGTGTTAGCGTTCAAGAAATTAGATTTTTGTTTTTAGAGAAAAATATTTTGCCTTCGAAAAAATTGTACCGGTTGACTAGTTTAATCACATTTGATGGCTTTTCCCATTTTCCACTGTCTTGTTATGAGATTATGACTTTAAAGAGTTTTCAGAAAATCTTGACAGGAACGAAGTACCTACATGGAATTATGGATACGGAAAGGATCCTGTAGCAAATGGGATCAAAAAAATTTTCTGTCAAACTAAATAACAAATAACGTAATTCCGGCAACATCTAGGTTATGATTACACCTTTACCAAAAACAATGAAATGCTATTCAATGGAATTCATTAATCCATTTCAATGGAAAAATACAAAGCAGATCACTAAACATGATGTCACCTAAAACAAGAGATCAAACATATGCAGTTGATATATTTCGAAATGAAAAACCAAACCCATGTTACTATAAATAACCCAACACGTTACAATACTGTCATTAATCCAGCAACATAGCCTTCTATCACGTCAGTACAATGATCGATTAAGCCATTACCGACTACAATACCATATCCACCTGTGGAACATACAGTACGTGCTATTGTTACAATACAAATTAATCAACAATCAGATGCAAATAAAAACGGTACAAACGACATCGCAGGGGTGTCGATTGAGTCCGCTCGAGGGTGCTAATCCCAGCCCGACAGGTAAGCTACGCTAATTTATCATCCCTAAACAATAGGGCTGAGTACATGCCCTCTATGTAAGGAAATAGAGGGTCCAATAAACAAACAGTGAGTTATTACTCTATTACGTAAACGAGACGGTGTAACCCTATAGTGTTGGGTAAAAATATAGAGGTGTAGTTGATAATCTTTGGCAATGCATGTCCGGTTTGTGATTGACTTACGGCCAGTCTTAATAACGTATCTACCTTTAACCAAATGTCAAATTAGCTACCAACAGTAGCTTCACAACGTCATGTTACAAAGGCAAAAATGACGTTTCAGCTACTGTTGGTAGCTAATTTGACAGTTGGTTAAAGGTAGATACGTTATTGAAACAGGCCGTTACTGGTTGAGTGAAAGTCAAAGCACAGCTGCAAACTGTCAAAGATTGGGATGATGTACCAATATCCTTGGGAAGATCTAGAGGTGCATTATGATAATAATAATAAAATCTTTACATCTTATAGCATCAACAACAAATAACCCCTTTGAAAATGAGAATGTTGAGTACTAAAATTGTTTACAAAAATGAAACAAAGATATAATCTCAAAAAAAAACAATAATGGTTTTTTCTGTGAAAATCCGTATGTTCGGGATTGAAACCNTCTTTACATCTTATAGCATCAACAACAAATAACCCCTTTGAAAATGAGAATGTTGAGTACTAAAAATGAAACAAAGATATAATCTCAAAAAAAAACAATAATGGTTTTTTCTGTGAAAATTCGTATGTTCGGGATTGAAACGGCAACGGCATCATTTTTCTAGGAATCAGGATATTGCGTTCATAGCTACTAGCAAAAGCTTTTAACTCATACAGGGATCGCTTTTTTTCAATTAAACTGCTATCTCTTGTTCTATGTTTCTTTGGTTTGAAGAAACAACGTATACGTGACACAAAAGATCTACCTCTCTTTGGAACTTCTAAGAATTTTGAATATATAGTTGATAAAATCAGTGCGCTACTTACTTCGGGCTAGAACTACTCGTTTGAACTTTATTTTCCAATGGAACGTGGAACAGTACCAAAGATTTTGACCTAAAGAGATCCACAGAAGGTATTCGGTAGAAACAATAAACTGAAAATTAAGAAAAAGCTGGATTTCATTACAAACAAATTGATAAACAATAAATACCTCATAAATTGTCTATACATTTTCTTATACCAAACACAGAACCATAGTGTAGGTACCTACTTGGATTTTAACATGTTCTTTTATTTTTCATTTTATTTTCAAACGTACGTACACGAATAGAGGTACATGTGAAAATATCGAGTTCTCGTTTCAATTAGGAGCCGCGTATGACGAGTAATCTCCCTTTTCATCGCGGATTTCAGCTTATGCGAGCACCCAACAACAAAGAGAGGTTTTCATCGTTTTCCAATATGTCTATATTGATGATACATTGATTATGTCATAATTATTAAGCGGGATACATCAGTTTTAATTAATTTTTGATTTTAGTCTGGTAAAATTGAGCACACATGGGCTTTTAATCTTAACTCTGTATTTTCAACATGTAGCAAGCAAGGAAGTGCCCAAATTAAGACAACCTTTCAGTTACATTAAAATTTAAAATTCATTACACAGACCGCATCTTATCTCAATTTTAATTTGACTAAATAACACGTAACTCAACACTGCTTCACAAAAGCATTAGTGCGTTACGTCTTTAAGTATTTTTCTGTAAACCTGACGTTACCTACCATCTTGATTTTATTCCTTTTCATGCTCTCTGTATTGGGCAGATACCACGGACCAAAGTTTAAAAAAATACTGGTTTTCATTACCCCACTCCAATACAAAAAGTCCATCAAAGAACAAGCCATGCAGCAATGGACATCACCTCTTTTGATTCTGTCGACCAATACGANTCTTGATTTTATTCCTTTTCATGCTCTCTGTATTGTGCAGATACCACGGACCAAAGTTTAAAAAAATACTAGTTTTCATTACCCCACTCCAATACAAAAAGTCCATCAAAGAACAAGCCATGCAGCAATGGACATCACCTCTTTTGATTCTGTCGACGAAATGGGATAGAGGCAACCCTCTCCCAAATATTTCAAAACCGGTTCCAACATCCGGGAACAAGAATTCGTGAGCATTTTGCGGTTTTATTAAAAGGAATAAAAGTCGTGCAATAAAGTTGAAAATAATATGTAATGCGTCGTTTGGACGTGCTGAATGCATTTTGGGTTGTAACGCTGCTTGACTTTCATAAGAGGCTTCTTAACAAAATTATTAGCTAAAAACTAAGTATTTTTTTTATTGAAACGATATGTAGAACTCTACTAATAAATCTAAGACGTTGCATGAACGTTTGGTAGTTATGAGTACTATGCTTAAGCATGCAGAAGTTTTCGTCTTAAAATCTATAACTTAACCTTCTAAAATTGCGAATAAAAAACTTATGAACCGTTCCTGCCCACATAAAAAAAATGCTAAGGGTTCCTAAAATCCTACACTTCATTAACACTGAAAAAATAAATAAATAATCGAATATGAATCCATCTCGATACATTTTGTTAATCGATGGTCAGACCAAACATGCGTTTGCCGCATCACTATTCAGGTGAATCGAGTCATGATCAAACCGCCCGGGATTCACTCACGTCACAATAACAAAGGAACCAATCGAATACCAAAAGAAAATAATAAATGAGGCCTGAAAGCATTACTTATTGCTGCAAGGTCACTGATCAATAATAATATTAGTAACAGATAGCTTGTGAAATCTGGCCTCCTGAATAGTTGCTAGTTTTCCATATTCACTAATTTAGGTAAATTATTAACTTTCGTTGTAATTAAAAAGTATTCATTTATTAATTTTTTGAATATTTACTTGACTCGATTAGCCCTTTTTCTAACAATCTTAGAGATTTACCAGCTAGTTCAGATATTTTTGTTTTTACTTTGTTTTCATTTACAGATGATTCACGTATTTTGCAGTACAGCTAAGAAATAATTCAACGCTTTGTTTCTGCTTTTAAATAAACATGATACTCTCAAGGAAACATTGCAAGCCATTTGTCTTAGTTAGCTTTTCTGCTTATGCAATAAGAATACACGGCACCTAATTTATTTTCTTTTTCCTAGAAAATTCCACGACTTCTTATTCTTTTTATTACTTCTTTTTCACCATAATAGCAACAATTTGAAGTCATTGAAAAGTGTTTTATTTAAATGTACCGATTTTGCAAAAGGTTTAAAAAAAATTGAGTCTCTAAACTAAACACGCCTTTAAGCAAACTGGATTTAATTTTATTTTATCGATTTCCTACCACTTTGCCTTCAGTATTTATATCCATTACTCCACCATACTCATGATATCTCATTAACTATGTTCTGTCGTCAGGAAGGTTTCCGTTTCAAACGGAAATAATTAGGAACAAGAAATGTGAAAAGATTTACGGTACCAAGTCAGACTGTCATTGTATTATGTCATACAACTCCGCGATGCACTATACATTCTTTTAGAAATTGAAATTATTCAGTGCTCAAATAAATTTTCCATGTGATAAAGGCGCCTTCTCATAAAGGAAAGTATCATGTAGAATGTATGTATGACTCCAGATAACCTGATACGAAGAGGTTGTGGATACTGTGAATATGTACCTAGAACAAACAAAAAAGTGGTTAATACATTATATTTACATTAATTAGTTTTAGAACTCTATAGATAATATAAATTGAAGGTCACCGTGTCTCGTTTAAGACTTCAATTAGTAATGTGTAGTCATTGATGACTAAGGAGATCGAACATTTTTCTATGAGAGCTGGCAAAACCTCCAGTAGTAATTTGATTTTTTTTTTTGCAAAAACGCGGCGCACTATGAAATATTTATATACCTATAAGTAGAAGAGAAGAGATTTAAACAAACAAAAAATGTTAGTAACGTGGTGTTCTAAAGTGACACGTTGCTTGTCATATTTAGAGGTAAAGTCACTATGTGAGAACAATACACACGCAGGAACATTTTTTGTTTGTTCAAGAGTCCTCTAACTAATATTTGTTTCATGGTGCGCTGCAACTTTGACAAAAATTAAAATGGCGGCGGGGTTGCCACAAAGATCATATCCCCTTTGTCAAAAAATAACTGGTAAAAAACTGATTTTAATATTTTCGCTAAGTGCCGGATTTCCGACAGCCACTTAGTAGTGGCTGTGGTAGTATGATCGACCGGTTTTTATGTATGTTGTAGTCAACATACATAAAAACCGGTCGATCATACTATACCTAACGAATACACTTGTCGACTATAATACAAAAATATACAGGCAATAGGCATTTATTTTGCCAATAACAGTCTCTCGGTCTACTTAAGCCTAGAGCTGTCATTGTTATACATTTTCATCTAAATTAATTGTTTATGTTATGTGTGTTTTTTAAACGTATTGCACCGACCCCAAATAACATGGGATAAGGGCAGGAAGATGATGATGATGTGTTTGTCAAAGATTTCTGGAAAAAATGCACGGTGTCTGCACGGTTGCAGGTCAAGCCATCGGAAAAGCTAGTATTTGATAACAAGAAAGTCAAGCTGTACACGTGATTCCAGAATTCATGAGACTACTTTGATTCTTAGCGGAAGGAAAAATCATCTCCTAATATGGGTCTTTTAATGGACTTAACTTAAGATAACGGGATTTTTGCCATATTTGCCAAGTTTGGCAATCGAATTGATGGTTGTAGTATCAGAGGGGCCATTTGTTTATGACAACCACGAGCAAAAAGTTAATAATTNGGCAATAGGCATTTATTTTGCCAATAACAGTCTCTCGGTCTACTTAAGCCTAGAGCTGTCATTGTTATACATTTTCATCTAAAGTAATTGTTTATGTTATGTGTGTTTTTTAAACGTATTGCACCGACCCCAAGTAACATGAAGATGATGATGATGTGTTTGTCAAAGATTTCTGGAAAAAATGCACGGTGTCTGCACGGTTGCAGGTCAAGCCATCGGAAAAGCTAGTATATGATAACAAGAAAGTCAAGCTGTACACGTGATTCCAGAATTCATGAGACTACTTTGATTCTTAGCGGAAGGAAAAATCATCTCCAAAAATGGGTCTTTTAATGGACTTAAGATAACGGGATTTTTGCCATATTTGCCAAGTTTGGCAATCGAATTGATGGTTGTAGTATCAGAGGGGCCATTTGTTTATGACGACCACGAGCAAAAAGTTAATAATTACGAATTGATAAAAATAGTCTAATAATGTTCAAGAGGTAAGAAATAGCACACTACCTGCACTTGAAGTAAATCGCATTGTAATAAAGAAATGGAAAAAATATATTTATGTCATTACCATTACTTATTAAAGAGTTGAGTAAAAGCATTGCAATGTATCAACTACTTGTTATTCCGCGTAAGTTATGAATGTCAAACAGGGAAATAAATCCGAGCACATGCCGGAGCTATGATTCTCGTAGGCGACTTGACTGTAAGCGGACAAAAATATCCAGCTACACAATCATAAACATCTTCTACTGTTTAATTTATAGAAGTTTCGTGACAGAATGACTGCTTGAATATTTATTTATTTACATATGAAAAACAAAGCACAAAGTTTTTTTCTTAAAGAAGTAACATCACGCCACGCATGCTCGCAGATGAACCAACAACATGGAACGTCTTATGGTTACTCGGAAAATAGCGACAAAATACCAAGAGGCCGTTGCCCCAACCGGTAGTTGGACCAAATTTTGGGGCAACTGGATCAACGCCTTACTCCACCAGGTAAGTAACAGTACTTACCTGGTGGAGTACGTTTCCCTTTATCTGTATAAAGGAAAACCGTTCACAAGTTGAAATGGAGTCACGATTCTCAGCAGTGGGAAATTGATGAAGAGCAGCCATAGGTTTAATAAAAAGAGTATTTTAGTTTTTTTTTTGTATTTTAAAAAACTTTGCCCCTCACTAGGAATTATCCTGTATTGTGGAGGCGTTTACAAACATCAAATTCACATACACAAACAGCCTGACCCGGATCAACTATCTATAGGGCATACCAATATTTGTTCCATGCGGGAATCGAACCCGCAACACGCAGCGCAGCAGTCAATCGCTCAACCAATGGGCCAACCGTGTCGTCATTATACTCTTCTCTTGAACGGGTACAATCAGGAGTTAAAGTTTGTATCCGTCTCTAGATATCACGGGCAACAGCAATCTTCAAATAAGGACCATTGTGATACGGAATCAACAAGGCTCCGGATAATTCTATGAGTACGGAGCAATGAATTCAGTAGCAGTTTTGGGTTACGCAGACATTTGGTATAGGTGTGTTTTTGATATGTCGTAGATGGCACAATAAATTTTCAAGAAACATACAATATTAACAATATAAAATTTATTTGGCAATTTTTCACCGTTTCCCCTTAATTTAAGACCCGTGTTGATTGCTCATATAGTTGAGGCAGTATATCATACACTCAGCAAGTGAAATTCAATACTTTTTAGGTTAAAGAGTAGATCGTATCACTCAAACCGTTTTAACACTTGAGTGATATATTGGGTATTATATTACCTCTACAATACCTACCTCCAAAAGCACAGTTTCTGTTTATGCATGTCACAGTAGATGTCGTTAATATTTTTTTATTGCCAATAGATCTAAAATGCTAGAATAGTGTATCATCTTACAAAATAATGATTTTATTGACTTCTCTTGCGGTTTATAGAATCGCCATTTTTGACAACTTTATATGGTTACTTTGGTTCAGAATAATATAGGTACTTCTTTTTCAACATAATTTATTCCGATTCCGTTAAAACCGAAAACTCAACCAAGAGCCCTATACAAGTCATTTCAACCGTAACCACACTATAGCTTCGAAAAACAAGTAAATCAAGAAATATACCCGTTTATTTA
>NDFZ01000868.1:0-12049 GCA_002192655.3 Mamestra configurata | reverse complement strand
CTGCCAAGCTAGTCTAGCATCTGACTATGGTCTAGGTCCTAGACCACCAAGGTAACTTCGAGGTATGTGTCACACGTGACTGTTTTTTTTGTATTTTCTTGTTCAATTAATTAAAACTAAATTGAAAAAAAAATGTAGCTAAGTTGCTCATTAAAACAAGCTATCCAGGACAGTTGCCGTAGGTTAGAGATTTTTATAATTAAATGGTAACATATGGCGTTCGCGTAAATGACACCCATACACAACGCACCGAATGGGTACGTTGTGTCTGGGTGTCACTATGTAATAGTGGGTCCACATTTGTCTGCGCAGATTTTACCCACACCCATTTGCACGCCACACCGGTAGAATGTGATGATTCCACTGACTAATCCTAAGACCTTAATTATGTACCATATTCGGACAAATAAATGATTATTATCTCCTTTATTCATTTTATATACATACAAATTCTATCACACCGAAATTTGTCAGTATAATGTGGACGGTCCATTAGCCAGCCTAGCTCCGCCCAGCTCAGCTTCCTGGGGCATTCACAGGCTTTGCAGATCAACCTCATCTGAACTCACTACTTTTGTGTTGATAATGTGTGCTACAGAAGCAGCAAACATAGTGTCTGTGTGTATTCTAGTACTGGTGCGAGCGCTGCCTGCGCTACAACGAGGCGCGGCGCTCCGTGGCGTACTCGCGGCTGCCGCGCCTGCTGGTGATGCAGCTCAAGCGCTTCAGCGGCGGCATGGAGAAGATCACGCGCTACGCGCCCACGCCGCTGCTCATGCCGTGCTTCTGCGAGCTGTGCGCCCGGCGGCCGCCCGGGACGTCGTCCACGCACAGGTATAGTGTATACAACGAGGCGCGGCGCTCCGTGGCGTACTCGCGGCTGCCGCGCCTGCTGGTGATGCAGCTCAAGCGCTTCAGCGGCGGCATGGAGAAGATCACGCGCTACGCGCCCACGCCGCTGCTCATGCCGTGCTTCTGCGAGCTGTGCGCCCGGCGGCCGCCCGGGACGTCGTCCACGCACAGGTATAGTGTATACAACGAGGCGCGGCGCTCCGTGGCGTACTCGCGGCTGCCGCGCCTGCTGGTGATGCAGCTCAAGCGCTTCAGCGGCGGCATGGAGAAGATCACGCGCTACGCGCCCACGCCGCTGCTCATGCCGTGCTTCTGCGAGCTGTGCGCCCGGCGGCCGCCCGGGACGTCGTCCACGCACAGGTATAGTGTATACAACGAGGCGCGGCGCTCCGTGGCGTACTCGCGGCTGCCGCGCCTGCTGGTGATGCAGCTCAAGCGCTTCAGCGGCGGCATGGAGAAGATCACGCGCTACGCGCCCACGCCGCTGCTCATGCCGTGCTTCTGCGAGCTGTGCGCCCGGCGGCCGCCCGGGACGTCGTCCACGCACAGGTATAGTGTATACAACGAGGCGCGGCGCTCCGTGGCGTACTCGCGGCTGCCGCGCCTGCTGGTGATGCAGCTCAAGCGCTTCAGCGGCGGCATGGAGAAGATCACGCGCTACGCGCCCACGCCGCTGCTCATGCCGTGCTTCTGCGAGCTGTGCGCCCGGCGGCCGCCCGGGACGTCGTCCACGCACAGGTATAGTGTATACAACGAGGCGCGGCGCTCCGTGGCGTACTCGCGGCTGCCGCGCCTGCTGGTGATGCAGCTCAAGCGCTTCAGCGGCGGCATGGAGAAGATCACGCGCTACGCGCCCACGCCGCTGCTCATGCCGTGCTTCTGCGAGCTGTGCGCCCGGCGGCCGCCCGGGACGTCGTCCACGCACAGGTATAGTGTATACAACGAGGCGCGGCGCTCCGTGGCGTACTCGCGGCTGCCGCGCCTGCTGGTGATGCAGCTCAAGCGCTTCAGCGGCGGCATGGAGAAGATCACGCGCTACGCGCCCACGCCGCTGCTCATGCCGTGCTTCTGCGAGCTGTGCGCCCGGCGGCCGCCCGGGACGTCGTCCACGCACAGGTATAGTGTATACAACGAGGCGCGGCGCTCCGTGGCGTACTCGCGGCTGCCGCGCCTGCTGGTGATGCAGCTCAAGCGCTTCAGCGGCGGCATGGAGAAGATCACGCGCTACGCGCCCACGCCGCTGCTCATGCCGTGCTTCTGCGAGCTGTGCGCCCGGCGGCCGCCCGGGACGTCGTCCACGCACAGGTATAGTGTATACAACGAGGCGCGGCGCTCCGTGGCGTACTCGCGGCTGCCGCGCCTGCTGGTGATGCAGCTCAAGCGCTTCAGCGGCGGCATGGAGAAGATCACGCGCTACGCGCCCACGCCGCTGCTCATGCCGTGCTTCTGCGAGCTGTGCGCCCGGCGGCCGCCCGGGACGTCGTCCACGCACAGGTATAGTGTATACAACGAGGCGCGGCGCTCCGTGGCGTACTCGCGGCTGCCGCGCCTGCTGGTGATGCAGCTCAAGCGCTTCAGCGGCGGCATGGAGAAGATCACGCGCTACGCGCCCACGCCGCTGCTCATGCCGTGCTTCTGCGAGCTGTGCGCCCGGCGGCCGCCCGGGACGTCGTCCACGCACAGGTATAGTGTATACAACGAGGCGCGGCGCTCCGTGGCGTACTCGCGGCTGCCGCGCCTGCTGGTGATGCAGCTCAAGCGCTTCAGCGGCGGCATGGAGAAGATCACGCGCTACGCGCCCACGCCGCTGCTCATGCCGTGCTTCTGCGAGCTGTGCGCCCGGCGGCCGCCCGGGACGTCGTCCACGCACAGGTATAGTGTATACAACGAGGCGCGGCGCTCCGTGGCGTACTCGCGGCTGCCGCGCCTGCTGGTGATGCAGCTCAAGCGCTTCAGCGGCGGCATGGAGAAGATCACGCGCTACGCGCCCACGCCGCTGCTCATGCCGTGCTTCTGCGAGCTGTGCGCCCGGCGGCCGCCCGGGACGTCGTCCACGCACAGGTATAGTGTATACAACGAGGCGCGGCGCTCCGTGGCGTACTCGCGGCTGCCGCGCCTGCTGGTGATGCAGCTCAAGCGCTTCAGCGGCGGCATGGAGAAGATCACGCGCTACGCGCCCACGCCGCTGCTCATGCCGTGCTTCTGCGAGCTGTGCGCCCGGCGGCCGCCCGGGACGTCGTCCACGCACANGAGGACGGCTAGTGCCGCGCGCTCCGTGTGGACGCCCCGGTCGTTACTAGCGCTCGAAGTGAGCTCCGTATCTACCGTTTTGGGTTCGCCCACCTTCCGATCTCAATAAATTTGAATAGTGTTACCTCACCGAATCGGATACTTAGTGTAGGACGGTCCGGTATCGGAAGGTGTGGAGAACCGTTTAGTTGACTCGTTCCGCTTCAGTGGCCGGACGCCCGGGGTCGCCAGATGTGTCTTGTGAGTGTATCGCGGCGTCAGACTTCATTTTAGCAATCGTCCTGTGAGCCGTATCTTTTGTTGGATTAGATGCTTAAAAAAGACATATAGGATATAGGCGCGGACCGTGCGTGTCGGCCTGACGTGATATTATGAGTGTAGCTTAAATATTAGGATGTTATAGAGATCGTTCAAAATATATTGTAAAGAATACATATAAATACTATTTTCACTTGTTACAAATCTGACAATATTGACCCAAGTAATAATAAAATAGAACGAATGTACCTTCTAATGTATACATACTGATTGTATATCGACGTTGATGCTATATTACCTGTATCTAAAGATAATATAACTGCGCTGATGGCGAAATTATTTACTGGCCTAAAAGTATAACTGTCCCAAAATAACATGGCCAGAAGTTGCTATATTGCCTTTTGAAATCATAGAATAACAATTCATGGTCCAAACTCACCGTGTGCCCGTCAATTATAACGTTACATATTTATTTAAACGATTTTACAAACTATTATACT
The DNA here is from genome assembly GCA_002192655.3 of Mamestra configurata. Taxonomy (NCBI): domain Eukaryota; kingdom Metazoa; phylum Arthropoda; class Insecta; order Lepidoptera; family Noctuidae; genus Mamestra; species Mamestra configurata. The sequence goes on along the minus strand of NDFZ01000868.1, from coordinate 8,189 downwards.
GCTAGTACTAAGACAAAGTTCACAATACGCGTTTTTTGATCGCAGCTTAGCTACAGACCTGAGTATGGGACGTGATCAGACCAATGTGATTCTCTAGTTTTCATATCAATGAGTATGTTACAATAATTCAATCAAATCACCATTTACACGAAAAGAGTAAAGCATGTTAACGAAAATAGAAAAATATATTTTTATGGCACTTTTTGTTAGTAGTTCACAAGTACTATGTAAGAACGAGTGTAAAATGTCCTAATAGAGTAACGAAGATAAGATGTCAAAAAAGCAATTTTGTCAATAATAAATCTTCCAATACAGTTCAAATGGACATCTTACGATCATTACTGCGACTTGTAAGATATCGTCGCAGACTAAAATGATGTCACAAAACGTCGAGTACCTATATAACAGTGCCTCAGTAAAGTAGGCGTCAATTGTGGTAGTAAAATGGTTATTAGTTTATAGAGAAGCATAGTATACAAGTGAGACATTGACAACTTCATTAGTCTAGTATATTCCAGGAACTTCTGGATCTTTTGTTCAGACTATTACTAATCTAACGTCTGCTTGCTTGTACCATCTTTAACGCACATTTTGAATAAAGTAACTTTGAGACTACAACGATCATAAATGCTTGCTATGATATGTGACTGCTTTCTTTTTACAAACTGTTAAATACTGTGCTATTGTGTTATGGGTAGCTCTTGCTACCATTCATATCTGTATTTTTATATGGCAGCTATAATTAAGTATTGTATCTATTTTTATTTCTGTGTATATTCAAATAATATGTATAGTCTGTTCTCGATTTGAAACTGCAGTGGTCTTTTTATGGATGTGGAAGATTGTAGGATAAAATAAATAATTGATGGATATAATTATTGCAATAATGTATGGTAATTTTAAAAATGTTTATTAGGAGCTTGCAAAGACTACTGCAGTAAATAATGACTTATGATTGTCTCGTGACTCTGTATGGCTGCAAATTAATACAATTTATATACTTTTCATTATTTTGATTTAGTCTTTATCGAGATAGTTGATGATTGTAGTGATGGAAAATTTACTTTATATCTTAAACTAAGCGTAAGTTTCAATGTATTTTTATAAAACAGTTGGAATGTTTATAATTATAACTAATATAATTAATAGTTCATTGCTATAGTCATCGACTTATCTTTCTACGCTCGACTTTAAGTACTCAACTGAAGCAAAATTACTTAATTTTTTATGTGTTAATGCGGATGCCATTCCAAAAACCTTTGAAAAAGGTAAAATTCTTGTCAGTAGCTATACGACTTTGTTTTTATTATCGAACAAAATATTATTATTATCGTTTATTTTCATTGTAAATTCGATTTGGATAATAAAAATAAGTTCAATGACCTTTTGTTTTTATTTTTATGAACCCTTTTGCACCAGTCGGCACAACTGCCTTTATGTTCTACGGTCTTATGTGGAAAAGGGTTGCGTCGAACAGCGAGACTATTGCAGGTGCATGCAGACCAGGGTTGCGGAATTTGTTCCAAATAATCACCGCGGCCCTGGAGTGCAAAGGTCATTTCGAGGAATATGGATGGGTTTTGGTCAGTAAGAGACTGAAACTCCCGTTCCACCCAGAACGGAAGGAGTCATTTGATGATTTCCCATCGGTAAAAAAAAGGGCGCATGCAGAGGCTGTTACTGAACTAAACTTGAAAATGTAACGATGCTAATTTCAATCACCTCGCGAGTTCGGGTGAAGAGTAACAAGGCCAGGAAAAAGTGCACGAGAATATAACGTGCTAAGTTAATTTATTAACACCTTTTAGGCGTGCTCATATAGAACACGACGATATCACGATAATTCATTTCCCACGTTTTATTCGATTTCGTTGCTTGTAGATCATCCTGGGATTAGCTGTTATCTCTATAATGTTCTAAAGAAGATAGGGCAACAATAAATAATGTAGCAAATAGTAAGGTTTAATATATTGACAGCTGATGAAGATAAGGGTCTAGGTAGAGTTATCACTTGCAAGATAAACCGACGGGTCACCGGGAACAGTTCAGTGACAGATTTCAGTGTGTTAACGTGTCTCGTATTTAATTAATTTGATTTAAATTTACAAAATGAAGGCCGTTGAAACAAGGAACAGGTTCTCAAAAGTAAGTTTGATTTTTTTTTCATCCCAAGCTTCCCAGTAGGTACATTTAATTTATTTCCGCTAATATAAAAAAGTAAATTTTACCGGCACAAGGGCTTTATGACTGTTAATCCTGGATATTTGAAACTTATAGATAATTATGGTTCAAAGCAACAAAAATCCTCAATTTATTAATTGGAAATTTATATTACAATATTTTTTTGTTAAGTTTGCTTCAAAAAAAAGGAATACAAAATGTTTATTTCATGAACTCAGTGAGTATTGCGGCACAGGTTGTAAACATTTTGGTGATACATAATTTTTGAGTCTAGGAATGTTATTTTTTTTAAAATCAAATCAGGTTATTTAAATTATTAATATTATTATATACTCCCTGAGTAACCAGTTTGAGTTTTTTAATACGGAAAATAGTATACAATGAGTGTTTTGATTTTCAAAAAAGGTTGCCAACATTTGCCGGTAGGTCTGAAATGACGTTGGAATACAATGGCTACCTGATTACCTACTTGTCTATGACATTGAGTTGACCTCTAAAAGTCCTTGCATCGCCGCTGTCAAACTACAGAAAGTTGTGTGATAGTGATTACGGAATTACATGTTTCATTGATTATAATTTATAAATCATCATAATTATGGCATTTGTAAGTATACATTTTAATTTGCATTGCATTACAATATAGAAAACTAAAGTTAGGTTATTTTCCAAAGTTTTAAACTTTTTTATAACCATTTTGGTGCATCTACTCAGGGTGACGTGAAGCTGTAGTAACTTATAGCCTGTTTTATAAATTTAACACCGTGTAATCACTGTACATTAGTATGATGATTAATTTATAACACAATTAACTCTGGCCTCAGGCCAAATAAATTAAAACTTATTACGAAGATAAAAATGTTTTCTTAGTACCTATGACACCGGCATTTTATGTTCTTAAATTGAAATGTCAGTGACATATAAGAACCTATACCAATGGTCTTCTGTTGTTTACATAGTAGGTTTTTCGTAATGAAATGGCTAATTTGTTTGTTTTTTTCTCATGGCTTTAATAACCTAAAACATAGTTGGCTGTTTGTCTTACGGTTTATAAAGGTACTGCCAGAAGTTAATATTTCAAGAGAAATGCATAATTTCTAAAAATTATCACTAGGTATTTATTTTATTGTACCTATTAGCAATCCGAAATTTTACATTTATAGCTACTTTGTTCAAAGTGTCTGGTCATAAATTCACTTTAAACAATTTTATAAGGATTCTTAAATCTAGATACTTCCCTTCATTCATACTATTGATGTATATCTAACCACATAATCTTCTTGCTTACACTTAATCTTTATTTGTCCTGGTAGTAAATACTAAGAAGGGACTACATAATCGAGTATATAAGGCATTATCTATTATATAATTATAACTATCATTGAACCTCGTACTCCTTAGGGACTTAGGCTAGGGATGAACAAAAGTTCAAGCTTTGCTGTGCAGAATATGATATAAATGACGTCCGAGCCTAGGTGGTGGTCTGTCTAAACTATAACTTTGGTTCAGTTAAGTACTATTATTTCCTATCGAGTGCATTATGTTGCTTAAAGGAGATGATTACTTATAACTTGTGTTAGATTTGTAACAGTCATTACGAGATTTAGATTTCCATTAGAAACAAGACCGAAAGGCAACAAAAACACCTGTCGTTGAGTGAAGTTTTTTTAAAATCTGGGATCGCTCAAAATGTCTCAAAAAGTAATGAAAAGTATTTTAAGAACGTTCTCTTGCTATGGCTCCGTAAGATTGTTATAAATCTTCATTAGATCATAATTTCTCGATATAATTATTATGAAAAATTGTTTTGTATACAATACATCCTATCCAAATTCAATAGTTTCCAATGTATCCGTGTCTTATTAAGAAAAAATAGTTTACAATTTCACGCGTTATTTTATAATCTTACGGCGTTTGCAATTTTCCGATGACATATACAACGTATAATAGAATCAGAATAAACGTAATACAATAATAAAATGTTTGAAATAGTAAAAGACAGTTTCAATTAAGAATGTTCTCTTGCCGTGGCTATTACTCTCTTATTTATGTCACTTATAACTGGTTTTTTCTTTGACACTTGGAACTGGTATTTTGAAAGTAAAACCAAACAAGCTATATTGGTTTTAGGAAAAGATGATATTTTTTTATAAAAAAGAGGTAATTTTCTATATTTATTACCACTTCGAAAGGAACAGCTAAACGTAATACGAATTACGAATGAAATTCCCTAAATAAACAAACCTATGGCTGTGACCTGGAAGTCTGTAAAAATACTTTTAAATCAAAATGTTATTTATCCCTGCACGTGAAAATATCGATTACGGAAATGAAACTAACCGGAAGTAGGGATTGTCAAGTGTGACCACTGACGTCAAAGTGCGGCAAAAAATAAAATAGACAAGGAACTTGAATTAACTGTATATAGCGAAATTAAACAAAAATGATCAACTGACAACTAGTGCTAACTATTTTAACCAAGAGACAATATTGGCAAGCTTTCAAATATGTAAATATAGAAGAAAACCGATCGTGTTCATAGACACTGCACTGAAAGGGTTTCTGCAGTTAGTTGCATCCTGCGCTAACTAATTCACTTTATGAACGAAATATGATATAAATCGAGTAATAATAGGTGGTCTGGTTGGTTTCGGTGGTTTTACTCACCCCTCGGTGGCCGCGTCGTTGTTCTGCGCGCGCCGCTCGCGCCTCGCAAAGTACGCAACTCAGTTCGCTCGGCGCTGCGGGAATCCGATTTTCGTTCGGAAGGGCAGTTCAAGATCACGAAAGCCGGCAGTCCGACCTCCCGCGTTGTTCAGTGAAAGATTTCTGCACAAAAACACTGTCGATATGGTTTTTACTACAGTCTACGATGGCAAAGTCGAGGTAATGTCCCTGTAAGCTATTATTCTATTTTCGTCCCGTATTACGATTACGTGAGCCCACGATTTGTTACGGCTGTTGCGGTTACCTTGGCGATCATTTTTCACGCCGGTTTTGTCGCTCTAATTGAAATATTCCTCTAGGTTTGATGTAGGTGTGATAAGAATGCATTTTCTGTGAAAATTGCAGTGATAATGTAGATGGTCTACCTCTGTGAAAACTGTTTGGATGTCTACCATATGATTTGTGAAATCTTCCGTTTAGTTCAGATAGCTATCTATGTTATAGATATGTGTAGAATAGACATAATGTGCAGTTAAAACCATTCAAGATAGCTGGTATCAGCTGTAATCACAATAGCAGGCAATCAGCATTATCAGTGCTATGCATGTTTAATTATAGTTGCAATATTATTATATTGATTTCCTGTAACTAATAATTTACATCAACCTACCTATTTACTATTTCAATAGTAAGAAATGCAAGTAAAAGGTATTTTTTTCAGGGCGTAAAATGTACAATTAATTGATTTGAATTACTTCATGCAAAAATCTCAATTAAATCACTTATAGGTTTGTAAGTCCAATACAATTGTTAATTGATTCCATAAAAAGCTATTAAAAAATAAAAGTGGTTGGTATTATACATACCAACCACTTTTATTTTTTAATGGCTTAAAATCCTTACACATATTTTCTTTTCATAGGAGTCTCGAGTTCCGATATACAATCTTTTAACAGCCATGTTGTTTAGTTTGTAATAAGAACCTCACTCTATGGTGTCATGATCTCATAAACAACACAATAGTGATGCACATGACTTCACTTGAATAGATTATGACTTGATGACTGAAACAAACCTATTGTAATCATTTCCTGTTTATGCATGGAAAAATACTTTAAGTTTAAACTTAGTCTATTTTTAAGTCTAGCGGTGACCAGTACAAGGTAAAATTTTTGTTCCTTTTATACCCTCCATGTTCTTTGAGACGGACTGTTGTTTCTGAGGAGTGTTTTAATTAAAAACTAATTTAATTCACTCCTTAACTGCACACCCTAATCTTATGGCCAGTAGGTAATATGATTGGTTGTTTATTGTACAGTCAATCACAAAAAGAATTATGAAGTCCCAGACATTATCAGGAATTCCAAAAAAAAACTAAACATAGTCCTGCCAATAAATAAAAGATATTTTCAGTGCATAAAACAAGGTACTTCTGGGCCTAATCTTCACTAAATTATGATAACATAATTCATGATGCCAATCTTAATGTATTCACCCTTCAAGTGAAATAATTGGAACACATTTGTATGCAGTCTCTACAAAAAAACTATTCTGTCCGTTTGAAAATCAAAATGGTAGAGTAGGTAGGTATACCTTGTCATTTATTTAGAATATCTTTGGGTAGAATTTATTCCATCTATTTATGACATACATACATTCACGCCATTTCTCATGAGGCATATAGAATGAGTGTAAGTTAGAATGGCACCTAGTAGTAGTATGATCCTTACAGACCTACTCCTTTTTCTTAGTGTACATTCCTTTTCTCAATGATAGAATGGAAAATGAGTGATCCTGCACACTAGATCATTCAGTCTGATTGTTTATCAATGTCAATGCTATTAGAGATAGTTAGTGCATCACAGGAGTAGCTCTTTGCATCACTGCTTGTTAATTGCATGTTGTGATACTTATAGGTCTATTCAAACTTAGTGACGTCTAAGAAGTTCGCTTTTCACTGCGCACTGCGTATATACACATACCTCAACCCCTCACCCCCGTTTTCACATGAATTTGCTACTACGCAGCAATTTGCGTACTTGTTGCGTATNACTGCGTATATACACATACCTCAACCCCTCACCCCCGTTTTCACATGAATTTACGCAGCGATTTGCGTACTTGTTGCGTTGTTGTTGCGTACTTGTCTGTAAAATGCCCACAATGTATTATAAAATACTTATTCATAGGTGACTAGTAAGCCAATCCAAGGTCACAATTTTTCAGCCACTAACTAAAAAATCGCTTTACTCATTGATTTCTCAAAGCTTTTGCCGACGCACGGACTTTAACGGTCCGTTTCAATAACTTATCTACCTTTAACCAAGTGTCAAATTAGCTACCAACAGTAGCTGAAACATCATGTTACAAAGGAAAAAATGACGTTTCAGCTACTATTGGTAGCTAATTTGACAGTTGGTTAAAGGTAGATACATTATTGAAACGGGCCGTTAATCGTCTGGCTCTTTTAACTTTAGCCACCATTTACCTCTCTTGTTTCGAGAACTCTGAGGATTCGTTGAATTCACTTATGTAATTGAAGCCCTATCTGGCTTTAACTTACTATCAGCACTTAGACTTACCGGCCAGCCATCAAATGATCAACGTTAAAATACCCTACTAATTAGTCATTTAGAATAGAATATTTATTTATTTGCTCAGAATGTAGGTATTTACAGTAAGGCGGTTACAATAATAGAGGTATGCGGTACAGAAAGTATACTCACGCATACCTCCACTGGAAATAGGAGGATCCTCCTGCCAGGCGGTTATTGTATCTGGTGGGCAACTGCCCGATAGTTGATATTCGGACTGTTGTATATGTTCAAATCGCAGGGAGAACTTTGCTTGCGCGATGCATGATTTCGTTATTAGTTCGTCGTAGATAGCGCTGCGGTTCATTTTGTTTCCGTACAAATTTCGCTTCTTTTTTTATTTTATTGTGGCGGCATTGATGCCGCTACACAATAATATTAAAGAATCCTTGTACATTCTACCATTTTGGCATGCAAACATTGATGCAGTTCATCATCAAACACACTATACATCGATACACAACTAAAACTTNCGATACACAACTAAAACTTATCAGCTAGAAAATCCGATACGGAGTAGTAACATTTATTTATTAAAAGTAAAGTTAGTTTCTTTTTGAAACTAGTTATTGGTTCCTCTTTTATGCAATTAGGAATTTGGTTAAAAATAGCCGGTGCCGTACCAAAAAAAAACTTTTCCTCAACAAAGCAGTCCTATATCCACCTGTGCGTAACAAGTTTTGGTGTTGAGATCGCAAAGTTGCATCTCGGTATCTGCTTTCCGACAAAGTTAAAAATAGACGTCGATTA
>NDFZ01000867.1:0-12046 GCA_002192655.3 Mamestra configurata | reverse complement strand
TCCGAGAGTGCTGGATGTGTTCTGCTTCTGATATAGCATACCACTCGCGTCTTAAGAGACTAGGCAAAGGGAATAGAACAAAAGTGACATAGTAAATACTTCTTTCAAAAATCAAAGTTTTTGAAAGGAAAGTAAAGTTTTTTCTTTAAATTGAAAAGCAAATTTGAATGTTTCTTTTTTGTAATGTTGACAAGAGACCTTCGAATTTATTTTTACAAGCATTTATTTAACTTGTACTGTTCGTATGTATGTATGTATGTATGTATGTAAGTAAGTTGTCCGTCAACATTTGCAAACCTATTATCGATCATTTGTTGGTATCCGATTGAGCTGAAAATTTGCATACACCTGGTGACAATACAACGTGCAATACTCAATATTGTAATAATTTTAATATGGCTGCCGCTCCAAGACGGTGGATTACATTTTTTTCAACCCCCTTAATATGGGTATCAAACGGAAGGGCTTTTAGAGTAGTTAACAATTAAGAGATTGTTTTAAAAAAATATTGAAATGCTAAAGACAATCAACTTCTGGCCTTAACAATTACGAAACCTGAACCACGTATAAGGTACAATTTTCCACTGCAATTTAGACTACTATGAATAGATTCCCGCGATGCAGACTCTAGTTAGATTTCTTTTCCTCCCACGATTACCATAACCCTTAGGANAGTAGTTAACAATTAAGAGATTGTTTTAAAAAAATATTGAAATGCTAAAGACAATCAACTTCTGGCCTTAACAATTACGAAACCTGAACCACGTATAAGGTACAATTTTCCACTGCAATTTAGACTACTAGAATAGATTCCCGCGATGCAGACTCTAGTTAGATTTCTTTTCCTCCCACGATTACCATAACCCTTAGGGATAGAGAATACCAATATCTACCAAGTAGAATAGTACCCCGCTAGACACAATTTGCTGCAAGTCTTCTAGCATTGTTTTTAGTTAAGTAGTTTTACTTTGCCGAGTTGTAAGTTTAACAAAAATTAGCTCGCATTTGACCAGTATCTGACCAGGGGGGCTACTCTTAAAACCCGAAGTCCGTAACTTCGGGCTTAGTTGCGGGCGTATTCTATTCCGTATCACCTAGGGACTTCGAACCGNCATTTGACCAGTATCTGACCAGGGGGGCTACTCTTAAAACCCGAAGTCCGTAATTTCGGGCTTAGTTGCGGGCGTATTCTATTCCGTATCACCTAGGGACTTACGATTAATTCCGAACCCGAACTAAGAATTAATGACAATACGATTTGACAGTAACTGTCAAATCGTANCATTTGACCAGTATCTGACCAGGGGGGCTACTCTTAAAACCCGAAGTCCGTAACTTCGGGCTTAGTTGCGGGCGTATTCTATTCCGTATCACCTAGGGACTTCGAACCGACCCGAACTAAGAATGAATGACAACACGATTTGACAGTAACTGTCAAATCGTGTTGTCATTCATTCTAAGTGGTTTGGTTATACGGACTAGAATACGCCCGCAACTATNCATTTGACCAGTATCTGACCAGGGGGGCTACTCTTAAAACCCGAAGTCCGTAATTTCGGGCTTAGAGAGTAGCCTCCCAGATGTGAAGCGATAATATGGTCGAGGTTGAAACCCGNCTAAGAATGAATGACAACACGATTTGACAGTAACTGTCAAATCGTGTTGTCATTCATTCTAAGTGGTTTGGTTATACGGACTAGAATACGCCCGCAACTATGCCCGAAACTACGGACTTCGGGCTTAGAGAGTAGCCTCCCAGATGTGAAGCGATAATATGGTCGACGATGAAACCCACTTGCCTCGAAGTAACCTACTCACTCTTAACTTAAAGACCCCCGGTTGTAGCTATCAGTGGCTCTAGATAAGTGCTATTCTGTCACCGGTAGCGTGGCGAAGGTGATTGTCAAAACGTCAATAAATAATTAATGTATAGAGTTGACAAACGCTGTCGAAATTTTACGTAATCTTCCCCTACATTTTGTCATTTCGACAATTACATTCTTTGTGTAGAGCCTTATGAAACACAGTGGAAGAATAAGTCTCGGCGATATGGATTGGTTGCGTTGCGAGGCGTGCGGTTGTGCTCACTTGCTAAGAACTTTACTTGATAACAAGTAGTGTATGGGGTCTGTGTTCATTGCGGTGGTGGCTGGTGGGCAGGCGGCACCCTGTGAGGTGGTCACGCGACGCACCTTAACGGTTTTATGGAGGTGGAGTTAAAGATCAATAAAATAAGATAGTTGTTCTAGTTGGAAATGGTCTTAGTAACAAACAATTTGATTCTGTAAGCCTAATTCAATCTATTGGTCTGGGGCTTAATTCGCGTTAATAAAGGTTTATTTGCCGAAACTTAATAGAAGGCTCTAACTGTAAATCTATATCTGTACCAAAATTCATTAAAATCGGTTCAGCTATTTAAGCTTATAAGATAAAAAATAAACAAATTCACTTCCGCTTTTATAATATTAGTTACGATTAGGACCTCGTACCGAAACAAGAAAACAATAACCATTTGAGATGGGAAGATAAACTCTTCGGCAAAGGATTCAATTGGATATACCTTCCGATAAAATGGAACGGCTAAAAGATATCTTTGCAGGGGTTTTATTTACTGACCTTCAATAGGGTTAACACAAGCATTGTTGAATAAATATTAAGATAATTTACACGCATGCTTGTACGTGCATAGTAACGCGTGTCAAAAAATCGGTGAGCAGGACATGGGTCAGCCGAATTGTTTAGCGATGCAGACACCAGTCAGACCGTAGTCTAACTACGTCTTGCATGGATAAGATTTCAGCCGGTCGATTCTGTAACCATGTCGAAGTGAAGGCGCGGGTGTAGTGATCGCAAAGTGAGCTGTCATTCATTCCATCTTGATTACACGGATTGAAAGCTCACTTCGTGATCATTTCACCCAAGCCTTCGACATGTTTACAGAATCGCACTGTAGTACACCTTAGGCCGTGTTTCCAACTGCAAGGAAGTCGCATGCAAATTGCGTAACTTGTCGGCTCACAGTCACACCAACTGCTTAGCCTTTTCCCAACGATATTGGGGTCGGCTTCCAGCCAAACCAGATTCAACTGAATACCAGTATTTTACATGGAGCGATTGTCAGCGGGCAATAGCTCCATGTAAAATACTGTACGCTTACCACGGTACTTCTTAGCAAGACAAGTGTCAGATTTTCTGGCTACTGACGATCCGTAACGACGGCAAAAGCGAAACGGGCAAGCGTTTGGGCGTTTGGGTACTTTACGAACTAAGAACTTAAAAAAATATAGATCGCTTGTGCCCCGCAATAATAAACTTGAATGCAAGTTGCTTGTAGCTGGAAAAGCATGGCAATAGTACATAAAATAACGCCATTAAATCATCCGCCACAAAAAACCCGGCCATTCTACTCACAATAAAACAACATTTACTTGACCCACCGAGCGATTACCTGCTTAGTAAACAAACAAAAATAGAAACACCCACTCATATTTATCACAAGAAAATACAAAGGATACCTCCCCTTGCTATGCGGAACCCGCTGAAGGCACAACTGGATTTAGGGGTCCTTAGTTAATAATTAATCGGATGGAACTGTAAGAGGGAGGGGACCACTTGAGCCAAGTTTATGAGAGTCAAGAATTTTGGGGATACCAGTAAGTCAACTGAAGGAGGGACAACTTTTTTGTTGCGTAGAAGTATGAGTTGTTGAAAGGTTTACACTCAGTTTGAAATAACTAACTACTGTCAGTGACTTGCGCGTGTGAATGTTGGAAATCATCCAAAAAAGAACCTGTGCGCCGTTTCGTCCAAATCCGTTCAGTTAGTTGTTAATACGTGAAGAGGTAAGAGACATACAGACAGTAGAGCGTACAGAGAATACTGTCACATAAATGTGGATATTGTGGGTGTATGACGGATGTACGGATGACGAAGGTCCTCTTCACTAGGCTCCATTATAAGTAGGCAATCGTGACGCAATGACGACCCGGGGCCCAATTATGACATAGAATAGAAGAGAAAACATTTATTCGACACAGACGTTAACAAGCACAAAATACAAGAGAAGAATTAAACAATTATAGATACAATAAAATTAAGATGCGGTATGCATACCCATACCGTAGGGGTTGCTATATCAGCATTTGTTGGGTGTCAGACACCCAGCGCTGGTTTTCAGTTGGCAAGTCTTGTGACGAGTGTGTATCGCGAAATTGATATTAAAATGAGAGTGAACGATCATTTTTGCCCCTAATAAAATAATACCTAAACACGATCATCATCATCATCTGCCTAGCCTTTCACAACTATATTGGGGTCGGCTTCCAGTCAAATCAGATTCAGCTGAATACCAGTATTTTACGTGGAGCGGCTGCCTACTAGACCTCCACAACCCATTGACTAGGTAACACGGTACTCCTTGGCAAGACTGGTGCCAGATTATCTGGCTTCTGACTATCCGTAACGACTGCCAAAGATCTACAAATGACAGCCGGGACCAACGGCTAAACATCTAAACACGATATACAACTTTAATAATAGAAGTCACGTCCGAACGATTTTCATTGGAAAACTTTCGGCCAAAATAAGTAGCCCACAAACCAGTTCATAATCCCGTTTGTTACTCCACATAATATATTATTTTACTAAACAAATAAAGTGTTCAGCGGTATTTATTCACGTGTATTCTGACACACAGAACTGAGCTCGATGAATTTAGCGCAAACAATGGTTTTGAGCTGAAATTAAATCTAAGCTCAACGGATTATTTAAGCTGCTTCTGATTCTATTGTACCTTTGTTTCCATGCGATTCAGTCGGCACAGAGGAAAATTATTCATATACTTTGTTTATTTTAAGTGGGAGGTGTATATTCTGGAGCTGTTTTCTTTTCATGGTTAAATCCACGCACGTGGAGAGGATTATATTGATTAGTCTTGCTCTGTCTTTTTCTGACACAGTTATGAAGGGTGCTTGTTGATTGCCTGGGTACCTATTGGTAGGGGTTTGAGGGGCGCGTGCTGCGGAAATTACATTGTCAATGAGATAAATGTGAGCTTATTGTAGTCTGGAACAAAATGTTATTATTATTTATTGTGTTGATTAGCGAAACCCATACACAGGGTGGAACGGAAAAGAGTGGTTAAATTTTAAAAACTGCTTCTGCCTATGAATTTGTAGATGAAAATTTTTAACAAGAAGTAATCCTCACAGTTATTATCAACTGACTAGAATAAGTATGAGAAGTAGATTTTTTTTAAATGAGCACACCGAGAGTGTAACTGAACGGTGTGGTCATATTTTAATATCTAATATAGAAGAAACCGAGACCGAAGATATGCAAAACAATGATAAGGCCATAAACTGATTTAAAAAAGCAGTTTAAACGAATATCAATTATCTCCAACTTCAGCAACACAGCGATCCACTGTTATTAGATTTCGTCGAGCTGTTCTCCAAAGTCTTTTCACTACTATACTGTTAAGTCACACTTTAAAGTATAGTTTTAAAAGTGACTGAATAGTTTTAAAAGCCGTCTGTCTTGCGTCCCTCGTGGTCGTGAATAAACTTTTAAATGCGCTTACTGAGTACTGATGGGATTGTGTTATACGAATTCGGATTAAATAAGTTGGGGGAGAATTCAATTGTGGTGTATATTGTAACTGTGTGTTTAAGTTATGGTCTACCCGAGTTTCAAGTTTTGTCTAAATCCGTCTCGCCATTGAGGTGGTTGACTGCTTTTTTTTAATTTCACATTTATAATATTAGTAAGTTACGCCATGACACAAAATGATACATCGAGTTTCAGAAGGGAGCCGGGCCCAATCTCGACGCGGCTGGACTTCGTTTAAACCCGGTTTTTCAGATTTTTTATCATTAAGCTAACAGTATTTCATAAAAGTTCAAACTCGCGCATTAATGTAAAAGAAAAATTGTTTCATGGACAGGAAAAAAACATCAAAACCTTTTGTTAGTATTTCCTAAGAAATTCGTAATTTGAGCCCCTCTCCTTTATACCCTCTAAAACGGTTACTTACATAAAAAAAAAAGTTACAGAACGCCCCCTGTCCTTTCATGAAATTAAAGTCGGGCTATTTTGGAAGTCGGAAACGGCTGAAAATCTCAGCGGTATTAAAAGCCGGCGGAATATTCGGCAGGTGAGAGGAAACAATTGAATTAGTTGTTATGACGATAACGAGTGTTTCCTAGGGCTGACAATATTTTAATATAGCATTGAATGATGCTCATGACTTTCTTTTAATATACGTGGGAATTAATTAATGCATTTTGGGAACATAACTACATAAACAGTTTGTTATTTATATTGAAAGTATAACGCGTTAGACTTCGTTATACTTCCGCAGCGCTTTTCTGGTGGTCACCAATAAAGAAACTGCCTTTCTCGTCATATCTTTCGACACGTTACTTATCTACTTGTAAGTAAATCTCTGCCGTACATTACTAGAAATATCTACGTAAAAAATCAATCAACTAACCCAACATAATTCGAATAATCTAATTGAAAGCCAACCTTAACCTTTTTGCTAAAGAAAAGGTAAGTTAGACCATGACATTCGAAATTCAAATTGTAACAAGACCCAACCCTACATCTGCCGGTGTCTTTAATTTGATTGCGCGCAGTTATCGACGAGGTGGGTGACGCCAGCGCCTCTAGCGGACAAAGTGGGGACAAAGTTTGTTTTACAAGTAATCTAGCAAATTGCGGAACGATTGTGATGATTAGTTCGGCCTCACTTTATGTTAGATTTTTAGGCTGTAGTATGTGGCATACTTTGACAATATTTTTCGTGGGCGCTTAAAGAACTAGTATAATATTAGGTAAAGATTGAGGGGATTGATTAAGCTGCGTTCTCATTATTTCGTCGAATTATACCCACCATATCCCCCAATCAGAACATAGGAAACCTGAGTGACTAATTTTTGCACATTGGTGACAGTCGCCATCTGTGAAAATATAGGGAATGAGGTGTTTTTGACAGATTGCGACAGAAATACAAATGCGAATATTGCTTAAAAATTATAAAATTGGCCCTGTGACAACTTGTCTTACCAAAATGTATTCCCTTCCATAATTAAAATCTAAAACTAAGCCGCATCTGGTTAAACTGAAAGCCACATGCATGTCAAAATTACATTTCCATTGTAAATAAAGCCGTATTTTTGTTCCAAAGTCTCTGAGCCAAGAAGCAGTGGCCCTTTCATCCCTTAGGCACCTATTTATCATATCCCAGCCTCCAAATATTTTTCTTACCTCTCCCGAAATAACACCGATACATACAAATTAAGGGCCTTTAGGGATAACGGCATTATGATACATGCAAACACGTTTTCCCGCGTGGCATCATTATTGGGTTTGTCCGGGCATAGTAGCGGTACATTCGACTCAGCGACTTGTTTGTAGTTCACCTCGATGGTGGGCGAGTGAGGGTTGATTGAGACGTCATGAATTTGGATGCATGATTGGTGTATGATTTGTGTACATATTTGCGGTATTTTGTTGAGTTATTTGTCTCTGAACATTAGTGCGAGTGTGAGTTGCAGATATACATAATTACTTAATTACTCTGTTCAAAATACATAGTCACACCATTCTATTCCACACATTTGGTCACTGTGAAAATAAGTCTGTTTGGTCTGCATGATGTCTACCCATCTTAATCTACTAGCATGGAAACACTAATTTCCTTTCCAAGACATTTCATATTTTCTGGACTTTAAGCTATGACACATAACTGTGTCATGCCTCGGTACACGGTGTATCAAACGAATCGGTTTGGGCTACGTCATATAACAACGATTCATGTAGCCAATCAGCGACATCAAGCGGCGCTACAATACAGTTCATTGAAACCGGATTTAAAGAAGTTGTATGTTTTTTTTTTATGAGGTGTTACACTAGCAACAGTAACAAAGTGTTTTCCTTCAATTCCGCAAAATTTCCACCTGAAACTAAAACCATACATACGAAAGCAACTCGTTTGAAATACGGCTCCGCGCTCCCACTCCCACTGATATAAACTTCTATTGTTTGTTTATCTTCCCTGAGCTGCAGTTTTCTTAGTTTATTTATTAGTTTCCACCTCAATCAGCTCAACTGTCTGTGCTGTATCTTGTTAAGATATAAAACAGCTATTTTTTAAGATGCAAGGTCAAATACTATTAATAATACTACTATACTATGTTCGTTTTATTTATTTAAATGGTTGTATGTAGTAATTAAATATCAATCGCTTTTTATTCACCATATCGCACCTACCACCATTCTCTGCATCACCCAAAGGTTGACTGGTAGAGAATGCCTATGGCATTAAGTCTACATACATACGCTTCTGTACATTTGTGTGCGTAAAGTGTTCATAAATAAATAAAATAAATACTGTCCACGTAGTAGTCCACGCACGGGTGGCAGATCATAATATTAGCTCAGCCTAAGCTACCACTCGTCATTATTTTTCCGACATCTTCTACATACAACTTCACGTCATATTGCAGGCAATTGACTCAAAAACTTCATGAATATGACATGTAAGCCTTCCTCATAAATCACTCCGTTCGCATTGGCGAGAACTGTCTAAATCCGTTCGGTAGTTTATCGTGTTCAGAAAGCAAATTCTGAGAATGCTTGGAACGTGATCTTGCTCCAAGATATTGATGATCCTTGCTTGTAATTGAATCGTATTGCTGATTGGATGCTGTGTTGGTTGGATACGAGACTGATTGCTTCACAGTTCATTGTGTTGACACCTTGTGCAATGGGTTCTCGTCTTTTGTATTTTCCGTTTGAAGATGAGTTTTATACGACGATAATATTCAAAATGTGTACTTTAAATTCAAAACGGTTTTCAAATAATAAACCCAAGTTGTCAACTTTCAATAGATTCCTATCGATACCAATGTCGTCACGATCCCACATCTAACAGAACAACAAAGGCAGGGATATTCAACATTTTCCATTTCTCCTCTGAGCGATATTACGTTCACTTTACAAACAAATAACCTTCAGCGTATTTCCCTTTATTTCCGATGCGAAACAATTCGGTAGCAAATCCGGGACTTATCTGGTCGGTAATGCAATCGGGGTCGTTGGCTATTGTACCGGTAACTATGGTGTGCTGGAGTGGCTCTTTAGTGCCAAACTGATACGGTTTGTGTTTTGATAACAGAATGAAGATTTTTGAAAACTAAGTAGGTATTCTAGTTTAGTTTAGACTTAATTAGTGCGAGTTTTGAACCATGCTTATTCGCGTTAAGACGGCGACGGTTCCTATGCAGTTCTTAAGCGAAGTAAGCTTAAAACAAGATGTCATGAATAGCTGATGGACAGATCACCATTGACAGAAATGCGCTACAAAATTTGGTTGGAAGCGCAATGATGTGATTAGTGTATACAAATGATTTCTTAGGCTGGTTTCGCAGCTGTCCGGGAGACCCGCATGGGTTGCCCGCACACAGTAGACCCGGACGGGTAGTGCCCGCAGTGCTCTGAATAGGGTTCAGTAAGATACGGTAATATACTGGTTATACGGGCTCTACTCGGAGCGGGTGCGTGCGGACCAATCCGCGTCGCTGTAAAACAATTTTCTAGCGCCTCACGAGCGACTCCGTCCTGGGCACCGTACGGGCGGCCCGCACGGGGCTCCCGGACAGCTTTGAAACCAGCCTTACGACTTAAGTAGTGACAATTTTGTGACAAATAGGTAACTACGTGTAATCTAAGTTCTGACTGAATGTATTACAACATTGCTAAGTAACATTTATTTTACTTTGACGTGACAATATCATCATGTTTCCGTTGTGAGAAAGGGATAGAACTATTCATAGTGTATAGTTCTGTCTCTCGTTCGCGGAATCATGTTATTGGCCCCTTTTTTGACCCGTAAGAGAAAACAAGATACACAGTTCAAATTATTAGCTACTTCAATGAACAACTCATTTAAACGTACAAATAAAATCA
Source organism: Mamestra configurata (assembly GCA_002192655.3). NCBI lineage: Eukaryota > Metazoa > Arthropoda > Insecta > Lepidoptera > Noctuidae > Mamestra > Mamestra configurata. The sequence continues at coordinate 2,074 of NDFZ01000867.1, read as the reverse complement.
TATTACACCGGACTAATCTGAATAGCTTGCACCTGTTCCGACCCTCTGCAAACTACATCTGAGATAGCACTCCGAATAAAATTACCGTAGGATAAGACGTTCCACTGAAAGTGTTTGAAAACTTCGCTGTTTTACTTAATGCAAGCAATTCTCATAGTACACAGAGTTGAATTAAAAACTTGACACCTTTTGTTGCTTTAAGATAAATCTGCTATNCGTTTGAAGATGAGTTTTATACGACGATAATATTCAAAATGTGTACTTTAAATTCAAAACGGTTTTCAAATAATAAACCCAAGTTGTCAACTTTCAATAGATTCCTATCGATACCAATGTCGTCACGATCCCACATCTAACAGAACAACAAAGGCAGGGATATTCAACATTTTCCATTTCTCCTCTGAGCGATATTACGTTCACTTTACAAACAAATAACCTTCAGCGTATTTCCCTTTATTTCCGATGCGAAACAATTCGGTAGCAAATCCGGGACTTATCTGGTCGGTAATGCAATCGGGGTCGTTGGCTATTGTACCGGTAACTATGGTGTGCTGGAGTGGCTCTTTAGTGCCAAACTGATACGGTTTGTGTTTTGATAACAGAATGAAGATTTTTGAAAACTAAGTAGGTATTCTAGTTTAGTTTAGACTTAATTAGTGCGAGTTTTGAACCATGCTTATTCGCGTTAAGACGGCGACGGTTCCTATGCAGTTCTTAAGCGAAGTAAGCTTAAAACAAGATGTCATGAATAGCTGATGGACAGATCACCATTGACAGAAATGCGCTACAAAATTTGGTTGGAAGCGCAATGATGTGATTAGTGTATACAAATGATTTCTTAGGCTGGTTTCGCAGCTGTCCGGGAGACCCGCATGGGTTGCCCGCACACAGTAGACCCGGACGGGTAGTGCCCGCAGTGCTCTGAATAGGGTTCAGTAAGATACGGTAATATACTGGTTATACGGGCTCTACTCGGAGCGGGAGCGTGCGGACCAATCCGCGTCGCTGTAAAACAATTTTCTAGCGCCTCACGAGCGACTCCGTCCTGGGCACCGTACGGGCGGCCCGCACGGGGCTCCCGGACAGCTTTGAAACCAGCCTTACGACTTAAGTAGTGACAATTTTGTGACAAATATGTAACTACGTGTAATCTAAGTTCTGACTGAATGTATTACAACATTGCTAAGTAACATTTATTTTACTTTGACGTGACAATATCATCATGTTTCCGTTGTGAGAAAGGGATAGAACTATTCATAGTGTATAGTTCTGTCTCTCGTTCGCGGAATCATGATGTTATTGGCCCTTTTTTCAAGACCCGTAAGAGAAAACAAGATACACAGTTCAAATTATTAGCTACTTCAATGAACAACTCATTTAAACGTACAAATAAAATCCTATTACACCGGACTAATCTGAATAGCTTGCACCTGTTCCGACCCTCTGCAAACTACATCTGAGATAGCACTCCGAATAAAATTACCGTAGGATAAGACGTTCCACTGAAAGTGTTTGAAAACTTCGCTGTTTTACTTAATGCAAGCAATTCTCATAGTACACAGAGTTGAATTAAAAACTTGACACCTTTTGTTGCTTTAAGATAAATCTGCTATTCTCTAGGATACAGAAAGAAAAGGGAAAAATTGTATTTGTTGATTATCGTCTTGTAAAAGATGTGGAAATTAAATTGGGAGAAAAGTATGCACTTTCCGCTTGTTATGATTACTTCAGTCTCAATAAACTTTGAGTTAGGTAGGTATTGTGTACATTTAGGTACATAAAAATCAATTGAAAACGGCTCAACCGCTTTGAGTTTTGACTTGCTCTTGACTTGACTTACCTCTTGGCTTAGGAAAAAAGAAGTTGCGCGATCAAATCAATTTTAGGAGGTATACAATCACAGGGTCATCTAGTTTTCAATAAGTAACGTGATCATTGGCTTTTAGTTTTCAATATCCTTTGTATTATTACATAGACATTTAGTTTGATTTTAAAATAAAACCTTTTGCTGAAAAAACTTAAACCAACATAATCTTCAACATTTATCTCCACATAATGTTAAACCCCAAGTGTT
>NDFZ01000866.1:0-12044 GCA_002192655.3 Mamestra configurata | reverse complement strand
AAGTGTTAACAAGTCAAAATTCTCTCACCTCTAGCATAAATCGCAACATCTCCTCCTCCATGGTAGTTCTCCACCAGCTGTATCCCAGCCACCTGGGTGTAGTCGAACTTCTCAGTGTTATCCTCACTCGGGTCTCGTCTTTCCACCGTGCTGCCGTTCTCGTTGCTCTTGACGTAGTACTGGAAGGACCCTGGGCCTCCCGTGCCGTAGGACAGGGTAGTGTAGTTCACGCCGTCGAAGCTTGAGGGCCCAACTATACCTGGAATTAGTGTAAATATTTTTGAATTATGGTTTTTGGAGATACCTACTTCTATAATTCTGGTGGTGTGATGGTTTAAAGTGCAGTATGACCGTGTTTGAGATAAAAAGTGAGTTAAATTTTTGAGTCAAAATATGTGTTTTGGAATCATTAACACAATACACAAACGTGTCTACCTAAAGCACTCAGAAGAAAGAAAGAAAAATGTTTATTTGGGACTCGCACAAGACAAACAAAATAGTAAAATAAAATACATACTCGTACATACCTACAGACTTTTTTTTTTTTTAAGGATGGGAAATCGTCAAATGACTTCTTCCGCTCTGGGTGGAGCGGAAGGGCGTGTCAGACTCTTACTGATTAAAACCCATCCGAGTTCCTTCTAAAGCCCTTTGCGTTCCAGGGCCGCGGTGACTCTTTCGAACAAAGTCCGCAACCCTGGCAGGCTCTGGCCCTAGCGGGCCCCGTCTTCTATGCTGACATCTCTTTGAGGCGCGCGTGAAACACAACGCGCCATGGACCCGGGCCTGGTGGTGATGGGACAGCGAGCCACCCAACGCTCGCCGTCCGCAGGCCCGCGCCTATGGTGGCCGGGGATCGCCCTGCGACTCCCGACGCCCGGGGCGTCTTCTCCTGTAGCGACGGTTGGGGCGAAGGCCTTGCCTTTCCCTCGCGCGGCCCGCCTCCTCCTTCGCTAGCATTACTGCTTCGCAGAAGGAGGTGACCGCTTCCCAAGCCTCCTCGCTCCGGACCATGGATTCAACCAGGGCCGGACGCGAGAGGTTGCCGCCGCCGATCGCCTCGACGAGGACACGGCGGTGCTCAGCCCAAGCAGGGCAGACCTCCACCGTATGCTCCACCGTGTCCTCCGGGCGATCCTCACAGTGCTGACACCCGGGCGTGTCCTCCCGCTTAATCCGAAACAGGTACCTCCCGAAACAGCCGTGTCCGGTAAGTACCTGCGTCAGGCGGAAGGTGAGGACGCCGTGGCGCCTCTCCAGCCACTCCTCAAAGAGGGGCCTTACCGCCGCAATTGTGGCGTGCCCAGCGCTGGGCCGCGATAGTCGCAGTCTCCATACCGCCATAGTATCCTGCCGGAGCTCCGTCCGCCGCGACGCAATTTGCCGTGGCAGCGGAGTTTCGCCCCGGCGAAGCACCTCCACGCGCCACGCGTAAACGTGCGCGAGGGCTCTCGCCTCCAGATCCCATGGCGGTAATCCGGCAAGGAGGCTCGCCGCCTCGCCGGAGACCGTGCGGTATCCCCGAGCCAGCCGGATGGCCATGACCCTTTGGGCCGCGTTGAGCTGGCGGGCTGGTCGCCCCTTCAGCGTTAGGGCCCACACAGGGGCCCCATAAAGGGCCATGGACCGCACGATCCCCGCATAGAGCCTCCGGCAGGAGGCGTTTGAACCCCCTAGATTGGGCAGGAGCCGCTTGAAGGCAGCCCCGGCCCGCTCCAGTCTGGAAGCCAAACGTCGGAATACCTACAGACTTACAAATAGAATTTTATCTCTTTATAACATTAGTACCTATAGATATAGAATTGTAGATCAAGCAACCGTGTACGACGTACGGACGGTACCTGGATTGTGAGAAGATCACTCATTGCTAGGAACTGAGTTAAATGTTGTCCAACAAATCAGTAAAGCTACAAACCAAAAATACTGCTCCCTCTGTCCGGGTATCCGTTGATCGAGAGCGAATGCGTGTGGTCACTGGTGACTATGAGCAGCGTATCCTCCTCATCAGTCATGCTGGCTGCTAGCTGGACAGCATCCTCCATGGCTGCAGCCTCATTGACGGCAGTCTTGGCCCAGCCCCGATGGTGGGCCATGTCTATGTTGCCGCCTTCTACCTTGAATTATTAGAAACTGTGACACTGGGCAGATGGTCTAAAATCTTCAAAATAATACATAATGTCCAAGTTCATCGCTGGGTCGTCTCAAAGGGCGAGATCTTTTTAAAATACGTGTCCAATATTTTTCGATAATCTAAATGAAGGACTAGACTTAATCATGTTTTTTTTACTCAGGAGTCATCTCTATTATCTAAATTGTCCCAGTATAAACGCAAACAAAAATTTAAGACAATTAACTGACCATAAGAAAGAATCCATCCTTATTTTTCTGTAGAACCTTGATAGCAGCTTTCACCATATCTGATAATGAGGGCATTCCCTCTGGTCCTCTGTCTCTTAAATGATCGTAGTTCAAATGCTCGTTGGAGAATATACCTGAGAAGTATATAAATGGGAATAGTTTTAGTGTTCTAGTTGGTATCCGTCAATACAAATATACGGATGCACTACTGTAGATTCATCTCTCAAAATATCAACCTCAAAAAGAACGGGTGCACTTAGTCGTTTACTTGCTAAGGACTCCATGATGATTAAAACGTCTAAACAAATTGCAAAAAAAAAAAACAAAATAATCTTTTGTTTGGACGTAAATACCGGCTCATACCTACTCTAGACCGTCATTGCCAGACCTTAACTGTCATAAAAATACATATGNAAAAGAACGGGTGCACTTAGTCGTTTACTTGCTAAGGACTCCATGATGATTAAAACGTCGAAACAAATTGCAAAAAAAAAAACAAAATAATCTTTTGTTTGGACGTAAATACCGGCTCATACCTACTCTGGACCGTCATTACCAGACCTTAACTGTCATAAAAATACATATATTAACAGATTTACCAAACAAATAATCAGTTTCATCCACGTTCAGTTGCCCCAACTCCTTGTTATTCATAACCACGCTGTATTTCAGGCCTCGACTCTGCTTATCGGTCTTGTAAGTGTCGATGAGGTTCCGTCCGTCCTGACGGTAGCAGGTCCACGGCATGTTGCTAATAGGATCCGAGGGTGTGCCTGTTGAGTTGGAGACCAGGGCCTGTCGGCCGCCTCCCATTACAACCTGGAAATGTAATAGAACTGATTAAGGTACTTATCCATACTCAGTACATTTTAAAAGATACGAAATTAAAAGCCAATTTTACAGATCTGTGATTCTACAGCACCTTATCTAAATGCTTCATCATAATCATCATTTTACACCAGTCCACTGCTGGATATAGCTGTTCTAATTGCCTCGAGTCTCGGCTTTCTGGCAAGTCCTGGAAACGTGAAGTATGCCAATAGTCAGGCACTGCACCTAAGTAGATACGAGACCCCTCCGTGCCTTAGAAAGAACATTAAGCCGGAGGTCCTGGCTGTCAATTGTAGATCGTTTTCAGTCGTTACGGATAGTAGACCAGTCTTGCCATGGGGTACAGTGTTATCCAGTAACTGGGTTACGGAGCTCAAATAGGCAATCGCTTTAGGCATCCTCCATAAAAATTGGTGCTGCACCCGTTTAGACTGGATGCCGATCACAATATGGGTAAAGGCTTGGTATTCACTTACATGCAGGTCCTTCCCTGGCCATTCCTCAACCAGCTGCCGGGCGATGTCCTTGCAAGCAGTTCCCTCAGGCATGGTGGCCTCACACTCCCACTTGCGACTCGCACTGTGAGCGTAGAGGGGTGCCGGGGTGGCGTGTGTGACTCGCATTGTTGTAACTAGACCTGGATACGAAACATCACCATTTATTGTGCTTTAATTTTATCAGAATAGAGGACAAGAGTAGGTGCCTATTGAATAAAATATTTTTCAAGTATCTAGATACTGGGCAGCTACTCTATAAACCCGAAGTCCGTAGTTTCGGGCTTAGTTGCGGACGTATTCTACTCCGTAACACCTACGGACTTACGATTAGTTCCAAACCCGAACTAAGAATGAATGTTGTCATTAATGGCTTTTGTTAACAATAATATTATAGACACGTCAGGGTATCAAGATAGTAACAGCGGCAGAGGCGATTCCACGTGCTGTTATTTTTTTTTAAGGATGGGAAATCATCAAATGACTTCTTCCGCTCTGGGTGGAGCGGAAGGGCGTGTCAGACTCTCACTGATTAAAATCATCCGTGTTCCTTCTAAAGCCCTTTGCGTTCCAGGGCCGCGGTGACTCTTTCGAACAAATTCCGCAACCCTGGCAGACATTATCTATACCTACAGCTAAAACTTCGATTCCTTACCTGCTCTCTTCCCAGCCTTCAAGGCCAATGCAGCGAGTGACTCCAGTCTGGCTTCAGGCTTAAGGCTTGCATCACAATCCTTATACTGCACACTAGCGTCAACTCCCACCGTGTCCTGGTTGGTCTTCACACCGCTAAACATAGCTGTGGCCGTGCAAGCTGAGTCGGGCACCATTTTGTTTGCTGAGTAGGTCTGGAAAAAAAAGGTGTACACATTTTTTTGTTATAAATACTATTCCCCACACATTGAACACTTTTTTCCAAAAGCATAACTGCAGTAACTGTATTTCTCGAAGCACAAAACGTACTTTGTTCTGCGCCCCTCACTCTACATACTATGGGCTGCGCTCGTAGCACTAAAAAATGAAAATGAAATGAAATGAAATTGTTTATTGCCAGATTAATATCCAAATAACACACATAAATAAGAATAAATAGTAAAAATAAGTTGCAAAAACATGATAAAAGCAAACTTAGACGCCGCGAATCATGTTATCGGCGTATGATAGGACAGGTATCTTTGATGAAGAGGGCTGTTGTCCCAGTCTCGCACCGCGGCCACCAAGGAGTTAGCGGAGCGATGTATGGCGGAGCGTGCGGCGGCCGAAAACAGTGGACTACGCTCGTAGCTCTCAGTGCTCATTGTGCTACGTTCGGACTACTCAATGCGCTACACTCGTAGCTCACAACGCGCTACGCTCGTAGCTCACAACACGCTACGCTCGTAGCTCACAACGCGCTATGCTCGTAGCTCACAACACGCTACGCTCGTACCTCACAACACGCTACGCTCGGAGCACTCACCGCTCTACCGTACTGCGGTGGCACAAACCTATTTATCTTTTGTAACGCAATGATCTCAGTTGTAAAAGAATACATAACTTGAGCACGAGTTTGCGGGTTTGAACCCCACAACTGAAAAGTAACAATGTAACTTATTAGTTGTTTTAAAAGTAATACTTGTTGAAGGTGAAGTAAACGATGTCTCGCTGAACAAGAGAGATAAATTACTGTTTTTCCGTTTGATAACAAGCTTTTGTTCTCCAGTGGGACAACTAAACCTCTGTTGCTATTAAAAGGAAACCCTTATCATGCAGTGGCGTACTAAACTACAAGCTCGAATTATTATACGGTACGGTAAGTTACCTTCAAAAGTCCAACATGCGGGAACTTCTCATACACCAGCCTGTGACTCTCCCCGCCCTTGTATATCCTCGTAGTGGTCACGGTGTTGGGTCCCATGCCATCCCCAACGAACAGGATAACATTCTTCGCCGTGTTGAGGTTCCATTTGATCTTGAGGGCTTCGTCCAGCTCATTATGTGCGAGGTTCGACCAGAACTGCTGGTCTGATGATAGGAAAGATGTTATCGAGGATTAGTGAATACTATCGGTAGAAGAAGTGAGCACCCTATGTTCTGACTTGGCAGAGATGAGCATGATCTGCCAGACGAAGTTCATCCGTCGACTGCTAAACCTACCTAAATTTTAAACATTGTTGAAACACCGTAATACAAAAAAACGCTTGTTATTTAATCTTCGGTGCATGGGTCGATACAAGTCTAACTCGAGAATAAGGAAAACGATTTTTCCTTATTCTAGAGTTAGACTTTATTTATTGTTGTTGCTTAGCTGGTCTGATAATAGGAAAGATGTTATTGACGATTATTGAATGCTATCGGTAGAAGAACTGAGCACCCTATGTTCTGACTTGGCAGAGATGAGCATGATCCGCCTGACGAAGTCTATCTGTCGACTGTTAAACTATATATCCAGCTGGCTAGAGTATATATCCAATCCATACTTATATACTACTTAATTTATTTTCTTATAATACTCATTATTCGTATAAATGAAAAAGTTTCAGATATTCACGCATGCCAAGCCGCTGGCAGGAGCTAGTATAATCATATAAGTGTGATTTTGAATAAACGCGATCTCAATGTTGCAACAGAAGCTGAAACATCATGTTTGCCTTTCAAAAATGACGTTTCAGCTACTATTGGTAGCTAATTTGACAGTTGGTTAAAGGTCGTTATGGAAACTGTCCGTTAGAGATCTATTCTTTGTAGATGTAAATGTTAATAATTAATTTGTAGGTAAGATCCTCTGTGTTTCCAACTATCTTAATCTATTGCGTTAACGATGCACGTGATTTTATGATTATTAGGTAGGTGCCTACACACCTTTTTTACATACCTACCTACAGCAGATTTTACTATCCTGGCTTGAGAACTAGCTTCATGTGGCCGTCGAAGTTAGTATTCGATAAGTTTTTTTTTTTACAGTAGCTGCTGTGCAATTCTGTAAACCACTCAACGGGTAAGCTTAGGTGAAGTGAACATGAAGTGAGCTGTCAATCCATACAAACATGATGGAATGACAGTTCACTTCATGCTCACTCACAAGTTTTCAAGGAGCGATGTTGATAGAATAGACCGGCGTTCATTTATACATATTTCGGAACGTGTTGTTACAATAAGTAGTCACTGCAATAGTACTGGTTTAATAATGATCTGTCATCATGTAACAGCACTAGTATGTTTCATGCCAGGACAGTATAGTACAGTAGTTAGCTTGCTATCCTAGCTAAACAACTAAACTCGTGTATTCCGGGAAGAGATGTTTTTATTATTTTTTTTAATTTGAGATGAGTTTGCTCTTGACTCTAGTCTAGGTCATAGATGACAGAGACAAAGTCGACGATGGAGCGAGCTTACCTAGAAGAAGCCTGTTCACTCTAATTTTGAAGAGATAAAATATAATAAAATAAAATATCCTAATGTTCCGAATTCGCACTTACACGCACGCACTGTTTTTTTGTTGTTTTTGTTGTCACTTTATTATTTCATATAGGTATGCTAACATATTTTCAGGATGTTGTTGAGGCTACCTCGTTACTGTAGCGCGTCGGAAATTGCGCAAGCATGTACTGACGGTTTCTACGCAGTCATACCAAAGAAAACTGTGTCACTACCGAGGAGAGTGAGGGACAGTCAGAACAGCATCCTGAAAAATGTAGTTGAGAGCTTCGGTTCCTCGATCATACAGGAGGTGGATTATTCGATATTTTCTTCTTTTAAATAGGTACCTCGTTTCTCGGAACCCTAATCTCGTCTGCACCTAATTAAACAATACCTTATTATCACCAAATAAATAGGTAATATTATTAAATGCATAGTAATGGGATGTTAACTAAGTAGCTTGTTTGTAAACTTATTTCAATAAGTAGTTGGATATTTTGTTTTAGACTTCGTTTTAAATAAAATGTTTATGTCGGTTTTTAAATAACCCTACGTGAGAGGCACATGTACGACGTACGTACCTAAATTCAACAGAACGCTTGTTATTTAATTTTCGGTGCATGGGTCGATACAAGTCTAACTCGAGAATAAGGAAAACGATTTTTCATTATTCTAGAGTTAGACTTATATTTATTGTTAGTTGCTTAGTCTAAAAAAGTAGATCGGTACTTTAATATGTAACAAATAACCCACCCAACCTACGGTGGCCAATCTCAAAGAGAAATAGCTAAGTACGCCATGGGCGTGCAGTAGGCTACAGTAAGGGTAGGCCAGCCCATACATAATGGCCTAAAATTTTTTTTTTGGGCTTTGGCGCATGAAGTACGCTTAATATATTATTGTGCACAACTGTGTTCTGCATGGTGTCAGACATAAAATAATAACACCATCCCATCACTTCCCGTGGGTGTCGTAAAAGGCGAGTGATGGGACTCACCAGAGAATGAGCAGCAGCATTCTCTGTGCATTGCAACAGCTACAGTGCGATCGCCAACCCGCCAGCCAAGCGTGGCGATTATGGCAAACCTCCCTCTTGGGGGAGGCCTATGTCCAGCAGGGGAAGGCTTTCGGCTGATATGATGCACAAGTGTGTGCGCAAACACAGGTGCACTCTGTTTCATTACTCTCATAGTCACAACCGGAGAGATCAGGTGCAGGAGCGACGGTTTAGCGGCACGGGGATGTCACACCATCAATTTTCAAATTTTCTAACGGATTGTTATTGAGAACTTCCAGGAAAAAAAANTGTTTGCCTTTCAAAAATGACGTTTCAGCTACTATTGGTAGCTAATTTGACAGTTGGTTAAAGGTCGTTATGGAAACTGTCCGTTAGAGATCTATTCTTTGTAGATGTAAATGTTAATAATTAATTTGTAGGTAAGATCCTCTGTGTTTCCAACTATCTTAATCTATTGCGTTAACGATGCACGTGATTTTATGATTATTAGGTAGGTGCCTACACACCTTTTTTACATACCTACCTACAGCAGATTTTACTATCCTGGCTTGAGAACTAGCTTCATGTGGCCGTCGAAGTTAGTATTCGATAAGTTTTTTTTTTTACAGTAGCTGCTGTGCAATTCTGTAAACCACTCAACGGGTAAGCTTAGGTGAAGTGAACATGAAGTGAGCTGTCAATCCATACAAACATGATGGAATGACAGTTCACTTCATGCTCACTCACAAGTTTTCAAGGAGCGATGTTGATAGAATAGACCGGCGTTCATTTATACATATTTCGGAACGTGTTGTTACAATAAGTAGTCACTGCAATAGTACTGGTTTAATAATGATCTGTCATCATGTAACAGCACTAGTATGTTTCAAGCCAGGACAGTATAGTACAGTAGTTAGCTTGCTATCCTAGCTAAACAACTACACTCGTGTATTCCGGGAAGAGATGTTTTTATTATTTTTTTTAATTTGAGATGAGTTTGCTCTTGACTCTAGTCTAGGTCATAGATGACAGAGACAAAGTCGACGATGGAGCGAGCTTACCCAGAAGAAGCCTGTTCACTCTAATTTTGAAGAGATAAAATATAATAAAATAAAACATCCTAATGTTCCGAATTCGCACTTACACGCACGCACTGTTTTTTTGTTGTTTTTGTTGTCACTTTATTATTTCATATAGGTATGCTAACATATTTTCAGGATGTTGTTGAGGCTAACTCGTTACTGTAGCGCGTCAGAAATTGCGCAAGCATGTACTGACGGTTTCTACGCAGTCATACCAAAGAAAACTGTGTCACTACCGAGGAGAGTGAGGGACAGTCAGAACAGCATCCTGAAAAATGTAGTTGAGAGCTTCGGTTCCTCGATCATACAGCAGTTTGTGAGGAGGTGGATTTTTCGATATTTTCTTCTTTTAAATAGGTACCTCGTTTCTCGGAACCCTAATCTCATCTCAACCCTAGTCTCACCAAGTAATTAGGTAATATTATTAAATGCATAGTAATGGGATGTTAACTAAGTAGCTTGTTTGTAAACTTATTTTAATAAGTAGTTGTATATTTTGTTTTAGACTTCGTTTTAAATAAAATGTTTATGTCGGTTTTTAAATAACCCTACGTGAGGGGCACATGTACGACGTACGTACCTAAATTTTAAACATTGAAAAAGTGCCTAACACGCCACAGTTGGCTAGAGGCGACAAAAAACGGCGAATTTTTGGTTTGGCGTCGGGGGCACACCGATGCGTGTATGCTCTAGGGTTCAAAAGGTTAATTTGTAACAAATACCCACCCGACCTTTCGATTAGGTACGGTGGCCAACTTCAAAGAGAAATAGCCCAGTAGGTTCGCATCAAGTAAGCAACGCAAGTAGGTTCTGTGTGTCTGTGTCGGACGTAAAATAATAGCACCATCCCATCACTTCCCGTGGGTGTCGTAAAAGGCGAGTGCCGGGACTCACCAGAGAATGAGCAGCAGCATTCTCTGTGTATTGCAATAGCTACACTGCGATCGCCAACCCGTCTGCCAAGCGTGGCGATTATGGCAAACCCCCACCTCCCTCTTGGGGGAGGCCTATCTACAGCAGTGAAAGGCTTTCGGCTGATATGATGCACAAGTGTGTGCGCAAACACAGGTGCATTCTCTGTTTCTTTACTCTCGGCAATGAGACACGACCGGAGAGATCAGGTGCAGGAGCGACGGTTTAGCGGCAAGGGGATGTCACCACCACTTTTTAAACTACGGATTGCTATTGAGAACTTCCAGGAAAAAAAAAACAAACCAAAACTAGGACTTGATGCTCAGCAGTAGCATTTGCTACCACCGGCCAACGTAGGAGTTCCTTCAATTAAGTTTATATTGTATTATTATTACCTATAGGTAATCTTGCATAGGATATAGCATTTTATTAGTAGGTAACGTGAATTGGCATTTAGTTTATAGCCTAGTTTATGAAACACTCTTAATCAATAAAATTCCACATCAACGTCTTAACAACGACAAAAACAATGACGTATTGTACAAAACAATTAAAGTTAACCAAAATAAGAACACTAATAAAAAGATTCGCTTCCAAACAATTACTAATAGCTGAATGAAGTGATGCATTAAATAAATAATAACATCTTATCTAACACAACACTCGTTCAACGAAATAATAATACAACGGTAAATACAACCTAACCTTGAACACTTCATTCCCCAAATTAACAACATAACCTAAAGAATAACAAACACTACCTAATAAATTTCAAACTAAATAAATCTTACACACTTATTTTGTAATAGTTTTATTGTTATTTAACTGTTATCGATTAAAAACGAGGAATATTCTTACCGGTTCGTAGATTAGAACGCGCGACGGCGATAACTCCGCAGAACGCGACTACACTGCTCAAGCGCATGATTGACACTAGAGTAGACAGAGCGGTAAATCTTACGTCACTTCGACGCACGCGGTCGGANAATAAATCTTACACACTTATTTTGTAATAGTTTTATTGTTATTTAACTGTTATCGATTAAAAACGAGGAATATTCTTACCGGTTCGTAGATTAGAACGCGCGACGGCGATAACTCCGCAGAACGCGACTACACTGCTCAAGCGCATGATTGACACTAGAGTAGACAGAGCGGTAAATCTTACGTCACTTCGACGCACGCGGTCGGAGAAACGTATAGAAGGACCATGATAACAACGGATTGTAAGTGAAGATAAAAGGAGTTTAGTTTCTTAATTATTTATCAGGGACTGAAACCGTTATGTGCCTAATATTATTATTTTTTAACCAACTTCATAAAAAGGAAAAGGATCTCAATTCGTCGAAACTTTTTTTAATTTTTTTTTTATGTATGTTCCCCGATTACTCGAAGATGGCTGGACCGATTTGGATTTTTCTTTTTTGTTTGAAAGGGTATACTTCCTAGGTGGTCCCATGATAATCAAATAAGGATCTGATGATGAGATCCTGGAGAAATAGAGAGAACTCTTAAAATTTTAAAGGCACACTTGAAGCGATTTGGGTAGTTTTTGGAAGAGTACTTTCTCGGAGTGGTCCTATTTCAATTTGGTGAAGATATGATGAAGAACTTCAGAGATAGGCAAGGGAACTCCTCAATAAATGATAGCAAATGGACTGGGATAGCTGAAATATCATGTCTGTCTATTGTTCACACCAGTTCATAACATAATATCACGCCGGTACGCTGTGAAGGGGTAAGCACATGTGAACCACTAAGAAGTGAAAAAAAAAACTTTTACAAAAAAATACAACCGACTTCCAAATAAAAAACACTACAAAGTATAAAATAACTTCAATTTCGGAAGTCGGTGTTAAAAAGCGAAAAAACAACAAAACCACCGCCTGCCGAAATTACTGACCTTTATTTTTAATATTGATTATAGTTACATATTTATAACCGGTATAATTTCGGTACCTACCGAGAACA
>NDFZ01000865.1:0-12041 GCA_002192655.3 Mamestra configurata | reverse complement strand
AATTAGTAGGAAAGGGATAGAGTCGTTCTACATTTATAGACGACCCGCTTTTACACGCGGATTTGCTCGCGTTAGTATACATTTTCGTGAAAAAGTAGCCCATAACCGTCTCTAGAGTTTTATCAACCGCTGTTCAAAAAATTCATCGAAACCGGTTCAGACATTTAAGGTTAAGAAGCGTAACAAACAAATTCATTTACGCATTTATAAAATAAATTAGGATAATGCTGAAATCGGTAATGATTTTCAACGCGAAATGGGAGGCTTAGACAATGTCGTGTTAATTATAAAAAAATAGGCTGGGTTAACTTTAAATAAACTTGATAAGTATTGCAAGTCTATGGGAAACTTACTTAAGGCAAGTGCCTACCAGGGTTGTGGAAATTATTTGAAAGATTCACCGCGGCTCTGGAACGCAAAGAACACTTCGAGGAACACGGATGGGTTTTAGTCAGTAAGAATCTGACACGTTCCGCAACACCCAGAGCAAAAAAACAGGAAAACTTATATGGCCTGAATAAAGCGTGACTTTAAACTTAGCAAGGCGTATATCTTGATAGGGGTTCGATACGTATCTAAGCAGGGGGTGGTGTGAATTTATTTCCAACCTTCTGTGTCGACTTAGTAACTAGGTACATGTAATATTAAATCAACCGAGTAATTGTAGATGCGTATGTCACTGTGTTCTCTTTTCCTCAGCCATTTGCCACTTAATTCTGCCAATGGCTTAGGCGTCGAAAAATATCCCAAAAAAAAAATAATACCCTTGGGTATAAAATATTCAGGACTTGGTCTATCCGTTTACTAAGTTTTATCTAAATCCGTTTACCTGTTAAGATGTGAAGAGGTAACAAACATACAGACCGAATTACTTCCTCGTTTTTAATGTTTAGCAAAAACTTGTTCTTTTTTTATTTGACTTCAGTCAGCTCATAGCGACAACCGCTGCTTTTAAAGCCCTTATGTGTTATTATAAAACCTTCTAATTGGACGCAATATCAGGTTGCATGCGAGAACGACGTATTTCATAATAAGTGGACTTTTTTAATCACATCAGAATCGCTACATACCTTCTTTGAAATGCGAAAACCGTTAATACGGTGCTAAACAATTTAGATACGGTATTAATGTGAATTATTCTGAGTATGGAGGTAGGTATGTGGCAATGTATGGGTATCGATTTTGCAGTGGAAAGTACAGTGAAATGTGTAACTTCTGATTACAATGCAGTTTAAAACAACTTATTATGAAAACTACTTTTTTCATTTTCTATGGGAAATCTATCCTATAGGTATACACACGTTCCAGGATAGTGGCAAAAATATTGGATACGATTTTTTTATTTTATCAAATCCTACTTACGAGTATATTATAAACGCGAAAGTTTGTATGGAAGGATGGATGTATGTTACCCTTTCACGCAAAAACTACTGAATGGATTATAATGAAATTTAGCACAGTGGTAGATTATAGTCTGGAATAACACATAGGATACTTTTTATCTCGAGAATATGTTCCCTTGGGATAATTTTCGACAATCGTATAAAATAAAAATACGACGATAAAACGCATCAAAGATAAGCAGTTATAGGGGACTTGTAACGTCACTTTCCAGTAAAAAGTGTACTGTTAAGTGACGTCACACGAGTTTTCAACGCATTGCACCGTATCGTCTTCACTTTCTGTGTACGTGACAAAATAAAAATATTTTTTGGAAGTCTATCTGACGGATGTTTTAGATTTTTAGTCCAATACCCTATTGAATTGAATTGCACTGCTTATGTTTAAAACATAATGTTATGTTATAAAATACGAAAAACGTAACACGAACATTCCTTAAAAAATATGTTATTCAAAAGTTAAAGCTGTCAATAAGCTCTTTAAACATTTTATAGTACAAAACGCTTTTACCAACCCAAGTTTATGACAACCGAAAATATTCTAAGTACCCACAAAAGAGGCATACCATCCCGTCACTTAACCTTATTCTACTTAAAAAAGAAAAAAAAACCTCAACACTTTTACCTCGTAAAAGAAACACTGGAACACATTTCATAAAAGAGAGCAGGGAGAAAAAAAATTAAACAGATTTCCTCTCAAACGTACCGCGGACGACGGAGAATTCAATTTCCTGTGAAAAAATCCAGAATAGACGGAAAATAAACCGAGTAAACCATGTATTGACCGAGCGTTTTGCATAAGATTAGTGTTTGAAAAGTAAAGGGACTTTGTGAAGCTTTAGATACGTTAGATTACTGTTTGTAAAATAAAGCAGAAATAAATCAGTTGGATAGAAGACGCTGGAGTTAAAAATAACCGATGTACCTTAGAAAAACTGGCCATGTGCGAGTCGCGTGCAGGGGTTCCGAACGAATAATACTATTTTAACTTGTTACTTTTAACTCAGAAACTTCCTGAAATCTAAAGTCAATAGTTTCGGATAACCGGGGGGAATGGTCAATTTTCATCTATTTTGTTTGATAACTTCGTAATGGAATATTTAAAAATAATTAAAAAAACACTTTTGAGACCCTAAGGATGAGTTTGGTACCTACACGGTTTAGTTGGAAAATCTGTTTTTTTTTAATATTTCTAATTTTTCCCCCAAAAAGTGAACCTTTTTGCAAGATTAATGTATTTTCGTTACGTATCCGTGTTTGGGTTATAGAAGGTTATATGTGTACCAAATATCAAAAGAATCGGAGAAAATCGACTGTGTCAGACGGACAGACAGACAGACAGACCGACAGACAACCCGCTGATCCTACAAGGGTTCCATTTTTCCAAACAGAGGTTAGGAACCTTAAAAATCTATTCGAGTACTTATGAATGACAATCAATCAAGGCAGATTGATTGATATTCACAAGTACTCGAATGGATTTTTTCCCAACTATTTATTTATTTTTAGAAGGAAACAGAAAAATAGCTCATCTGGTTGCAGCTAATACCAGTATTTTGTATCGAACGACTGCCTACTTAGGCTCTACAACCCAGTAACTGGGAAACCCTTTAGTCCTTGGCAATTTCTTTGCCGGTGCACATTGTCAGTGACATTCATCATACATCGTGATGGACTATGATAATAATGCCTACCTAACGACTATCACTTTTCTGGTTTATTTTTTAGATAATCGTGGTTTCATATTATTTTAAAGACTGGCATGAGGAAGCTCGTGCTTATTTTCTTCCCCCGCGTAAATATTTTTTCGAGCAAAAATGATCTAAAATCTAATACACTCCTACATTTTATAACTACGGATTAGGCCACAACAAGTAGATCAAAATATATATTTAAATAATAATAGAGTCCCAAAAAAGCTTTGCCTAAATCAACACAAACACACGTGTGTGATAAAACAACCATTCCCTCTAATTTTAAATTCCTCGACTTTTAATACAATTTATTTTACAGCAGGCAAAGAATTTTAATTGAATCGGCACTCGGAGATACCTTTGCTGCAGTTGCGTTTTTAATTTGAAAACGGTATTAATTTCATGCACCAGGTTCTTTATTAAATTTTCTACACCTACGAACATTATTTAGTTCTTAGTAGAAATTCTTCTAGTGAGGCAGTTCGTTTGAGGATGTAGATTGACTATAAGTATATGAGTAGCAGCCGGTTTCAATAACGTATCTATCTTTAACCAACTGTCAAATAAGCTACCAACAGTAGCTGATGTTTCAGCTGTTGGTAGCTAATTTGACAGTTGGTTATTATGACCGGCCGTTAGTTGCTTCATTATACAACAAGTAACATTATACGCAAGACATGAAAATAGGTCAATGTACTCATAATTATGAACAAGTTTTAATACTGTACCGATCCTGAAATCGAGATAGAAAGTCGAATGCCCCATTGGTAATTGGTATGCAGGCACCTGACTTGCGACTACTTTCAAACAATGTTGTGAGTGTACTGAGTAGACAATTATTGTACACACAAACTCATAAGTATGTCATAAGCTTAAAAAGTTATACAGTGCACACATTAGAAATAA
Source organism: Mamestra configurata (assembly GCA_002192655.3). Classification (NCBI taxonomy): domain Eukaryota; kingdom Metazoa; phylum Arthropoda; class Insecta; order Lepidoptera; family Noctuidae; genus Mamestra; species Mamestra configurata. The sequence continues at coordinate 8,041 of NDFZ01000865.1, read as the reverse complement.
TAAATATTGGCATTGCAGTGGAAAAAAAAATATTTTTGCCTGTATACCAAATAGCTTTCTTGACTGTACATGTGTCAACAAAATGTATTGAACACCTGTTTGTTTTGCACTTTGTGTAACACATGACGCGCCCCACTGCTTATTTTTATATTTGCTTGTGTGTAAAATGCAATAGTGGGGCGCGTCATTTCAGCTTCATCACATCACATCAGCCGAAAGACGTCCACTGCTGGACATAGGCCTTCCCCCAAAGGGAGAAGAGGGTGCGTTGCCATGATCGCCATGCTTGGCAGGCGGGTTAGCGATCGCAGTGTAGCTGTTGCAATGTACAGGGAATGCTGCTGCCCATTCTCTGGTACTCAACAGAGAATGGGCACCAGCATTCTCTGTGTTCCCCGTGGGTATTAAGGCGACTAAGGACTAAAAGGCGACTAAGTCCCTTAGTCGCATTTTACAACACCCGCGGGAAGAGATGGTATGTTGCTATTCTTTTACGTCTGACACCATACAGAATGCATAATACATTTCAGCTTAGACAAGCTCCAACTACAAGCGTCCTACCGACATAAAAAGTATNGTGTACTGTTAAGTGACGTCACACGAGTTTTCAACGCATTGCACCGTATCGTCTTCACTTTCTGTGTACGTGACAAAATAAAAATATTTTTTGGAAGTCTATCTGACGGATGTTTTAGATTTTTAGTCCAATACCCTATTGAATTGAATTGCACTGCTTATGTTTAAAACATAATGTTATGTTATAAAATACGAAAAACGTAACACGAACATTCCTTAAAAAATATGTTATTCAAAAGTTAAAGCTGTCAATAAGCTCTTTAAACATTTTATAGTACAAAACGCTTTTACCAACCCAAGTTTATGACAACCGAAAATATTCTAAGTACCCACAAAAGAGGCATACCATCCCGTCACTTAACCTTATTCTACTTAAAAAAGAAAAAAAACCTCAACACTTTTACCTCGTAAAAGAAACACTGGAACACATTTCATAAAAGAGAGCAGGGAGAAAAAAAATTAAACAGATTTCCTCTCAAACGTACCGCGGACGACGGAGAATTCAATTTCCTGTGAAAAAATCCAGAATAGACGGAAAATAAACCGAGTAAACCATGTATTGACCGAGCGTTTTGCATAAGATTAGTGTTTGAAAAGTAAAGGGACTTTGTGAAGCTTTAGATACGTTAGATTACTGTTTGTAAAATAAAGCAGAAATAAATCAGTTGGATAGAAGACGCTGGAGTTAAAAATAACCGATGTACCTTAGAAAAACTGGCCATGTGCGAGTCGCGTGCAGGGGTTCCGAACGAATAATACTATTTTAACTTGTTACTTTTAACTCAGAAACTTCCTGAAATCTAAAGTCAATAGTTTCGGATAACCGGGGGGAATGGTCAATTTTCATCTATTTTGTTTGATAACTTCGTAATGGAATATTTAAAAATAATTAAAAAAACACTTTTGAGACCCTAAGGATGAGTTTGGTACCTACACGGTTTAGTTGGAAAATCTGTTTTTTTTTAATATTTCTAATTTTTCCCCCAAAAAGTGAACCTTTTTGCAAGATTAATGTATTTTCGTTACGTATCCGTGTTTGGGTTATAGAAGGTTATATGTGTACCAAATATCAAAAGAATCGGAGAAAATCGACTGTGTCAGACGGACAGACAGACAGACAGACCGACAGACAACCCGCTGATCCTACAAGGGTTCCATTTTTCCAAACAGAGGTTAGGAACCTTAAAAATCTATTCGAGTACTTATGAATGACAATCAATCAAGGCAGATTGATTGATATTCACAAGTACTCGAATGGATTTTTTCCCAACTATTTATTTATTTTTAGAAGGAAACAGAAAAATAGCTCATCTGGTTGCAGCTAATACCAGTATTTTGTATCGAACGACTGCCTACTTAGGCTCTACAACCCAGTAACTGGGAAACCCTTTAGTCCTTGGCAATTTCTTTGCCGGTGCACATTGTCAGTGACATTCATCATACATCGTGATGGACTATGATAATAATGCCTACCTAACGACTATCACTTTTCTGGTTTATTTTTTAGATAATCGTGGTTTCATATTATTTTAAAGACTGGCATGAGGAAGCTCGTGCTTATTTTCTTCCCCCGCGTAAATATTTTTTCGAGCAAAAATGATCTAAAATCTAATACACTCCTACATTTTATAACTACGGATTAGGCCACAACAAGTAGATCAAAATATATATTTAAATAATAATAGAGTCCCAAAAAAGCTTTGCCTAAATCAACACAAACACACGTGTGTGATAAAACAACCATTCCCTCTAATTTTAAATTCCTCGACTTTTAATACAATTTATTTTACAGCAGGCAAAGAATTTTAATTGAATCGGCACTCGGAGATACCTTTGCTGCAGTTGCGTTTTTAATTTGAAAACGGTATTAATTTCATGCACCAGGTTCTTTATTAAATTTTCTACACCTACGAACATTATTTAGTTCTTAGTAGAAATTCTTCTAGTGAGGCAGTTCGTTTGAGGATGTAGATTGACTATAAGTATATGAGTAGCAGCCGGTTTCAATAACGTATCTATCTTTAACCAACTGTCAAATAAGCTACCAACAGTAGCTGATGTTTCAGCTGTTGGTAGCTAATTTGACAGTTGGTTATTATGACCGGCCGTTAGTTGCTTCATTATACAACAAGTAACATTATACGCAAGACATGAAAATAGGTCAATGTACTCATAATTATGAACAAGTTTTAATACTGTACCGATCCTGAAATCGAGATAGAAAGTCGAATGCCCCATTGGTAATTGGTATGCAGGCACCTGACTTGCGACTACTTTCAAACAATGTTGTGAGTGTACTGAGTAGACAATTATTGTACACACAAACTCATAAGTATGTCATAAGCTTAAAAAGTTATACAGTGCACACATTAGAAATAATAAATATTGGCATTGCAGTGGAAAAAAAAAAAAATTTGCCTGTATACCAAATAGCTTTCTTGACTGTACATGTGTCAACAAAATGTATTGAACACCTGTTTGTTTTGCACTTTGTGTAACACATGACGCGCCCCACTGCTTATTTTTATATTTGCTTGTGTGTAAAATGCAATAATGGGGCGCGTCATTTCAGCTTCATCATATCACATCAGCCGCATCAGCCGAAAGACGTCCACTGCTGGACATAGGTCTTCCCCCAAAGGGAGAAGAGGGTGCGTTGCCATAATCGCCATGCTTGGCAGGCGGGTTAGCGATCGCAGTGTAGCTGTTGCAATGTACAGGGAATGCTGCTGCCCATTCTCTGGTACTCAACAGAGAATGGGCACCAGCATTCTCTGTGTTCCCCGTGGGTATTAAGGCGACTAAGGACTAAAAGGCGACTAAGTCCCTTAGTCGCATTTTACAACACCCGCGGGAAGAGATGGTATGTTGCTATTCTTTTACGTCTGACACCATACAGAATGCATAATACATTTCAGCTTAGACAAGCTCCAACTACAAGCGTCCTACCGACATAAAAAGTATCCATGTGGCCCCCATACTATATCGTGTCATTGCGATTATAGAATCCATTGTCAAAAAGTGATTCGCAGATGTTCTAATCTAGACCACGTTCTGCTCTTGATCCATTCAAGCCGTATATTTGAAAACATTCGTTCTTTGAAACTTTTCATGTCGATAACATCCTGACTCAATGAACCAACACTGCTAAAACAACCAACGAACTAAANATCCATGTGGCCCCCATACTATATCGTGTCATTGCGATTATAGAATCCATTGTCAAAAAGTGATTGTAATATTCGCAGATGTTCTAATCCAGACCACGCTCTGCTCTTGATCCATTCAGCCGTATATTTGAAAACATTCGTTCTTTGAAGCTTTTCATGTCGATAACATCCTGACTCAATGAACCAACACTGCTAAAACAACCAACGAACTAAAACCTGCTCGCCTATTTACAAACGTCACTTCAAAATTAAAGCTGTAAACACACTGATCACAGAGTTAATCTGTTCTGATAATGTAACCCGCGCGAATGCGTGCGAAGGCGTCGAGACGATTATGCGTCGCCAATGAGGCGTGAACACACCGGTTTTACATACGACAATGTAATCGGGACGATCTGTTTGAAATATAACCTCCTTTTCGTTATCAGTACCTGCACCAAAGTACGTATATTGTGAACAAATTGGCTAGTTGAGAAGACTCGCATCGAGGTGGGTTGGGCCATAGATTCCGACTCACGTATGACTCGGTTTATCCAGTGGTTTTGTTTTCGTAGTATATCTCACTAGAACCGTGTTTTTTAAAGATAAAATGTAGCATAAGGTGCTCACCAGTAGTGAAGCTATGTGTTCATGCAATAATTTGCGATTATGCGTCGCCAATGAAGCGTAAACACACTGGATTTACATACGACAATGTAATGGTGACTATCTGTTTGTATACAACCTCCTTTTCGATATCAGCGGGGCCGTACGAAAATTACGTATGTTGTGAACAAATTGGCAAGTTGAGAAGACTCGCACCGAGGTAGGTAGGGCGAGTAAGGCCAAGTGTATGCTGTGTTTTTTTTTGTACTTATGTGTCCCTAAGTGTAAATACTAACACAGCTTTTGAGTTATTTTTGGTTAACATGCTGTGGGCCATCCATGCCTGAAATTACCTTTTTTTTTATCGTTGCCATTGTTTCGTTTCCGTAGCCAATCCTAGTGGAGATGTATATTGTTTTTTTTTTGGTACTTACAAGTAGTGTAGCGTTTTGTCAGCAGTCGTACGAAATTGCGTATGTTGTGAACAAATTGGCTAGTTAAGAAGACTCGAACCGATAGGTAGGTTGAGCATTTCTACTTGTATAGACTAGGACTTTCTCGTAACTTCGCTGGAACTGTGCGCACCGCAGCGGTAGTGGTGTCATATCACTAAAATGATTTTCATAATCGGATCAAAATTTCTACATCCTGCAAACAAATAATTTTACCTCTTCATTATTTGTAAAAGACGGCAATTTCCAGACATTCTTTTCCGTACCGTCTCGAACTAACCGTCATGGNGTAAACACACTGGATTTACATACGACAATGTAATGGTGACTATCTGTTTGTATACAACCTCCTTTTCGATATCAGCGGGGCCGTACGAAGATTACGTATGTTGTGAACAAATTGGCAAGTTGAGAAGACTGGCACCGAGGTAGGTAGGGCGAGTAAGGCGAAGTGTATGATGTGTTTTTGTTTTTGTACTCATGTGTCCCTAAGTGTTAATACTAACACAGCTTTTGAGTTATTTTTGGTTAACATGCTGTGGGCCATCCACGCCTGAATTTACCTTTTTTTTTTTTATTGGTGCCATTGTTTCGTTTCCGTAGCCAATCCTGTAGCGTTTTGTCAGCAGTCGTACGAAATTGCGTATGTTTTGAACAAATTGGCTAGTTAAGAAGACTCGAACCGATAGGTAGGTTGAGCATTTCTACTTGTATAGACTAGGACTTTCTCGTAACTTCGCTGGAACTGTGCGCACCGCAGCGGTAGTGGTGTCATATCACTAAAATGATTTTCATAATCGGATCAAAATTTCTACATCCTGCAAACAAGTAATTTTACCTCTTCATTATTTGTAAAAGACGGCAATTTCCAGACATTCTTTTCCGTACCGTCTCGAACTAACCGTCATGGTATGCGTTCAAAACATTTCGCCACCTTTCTTTTCTGTGATCTGCTATACTATGTATGTGTGTTATACTCGTAATCACAGAACTGTCAATACATTTTCTTCAACCACAAAACATACCCTACCTTTCTTAACGAAGTTTTTTGAGGCGAATATCAACTTAAGGTTAATCCACATATATCCAAGCCATGTCTGGACCGTACCTGGGCCGTGGACGGACCATGGTCTGAGTTCAAAGAAATATCAGTGCGTATATTTTATATGAACTCGTTCAGACACTTCCGTGTCCGCGCCGTGTCTGCGACGTGTTGAGCTTATTGTAGCGGACCACGGCCCGGACACGTCCCGGGCACGGTCTGGTTAAGTGTGAATCAAACTTTTTTCTGTAATTTTTCAAATAAAACTGAAACGAAAAGATGAAATATGAAATTATTAGCATAAGACAAACAGAACATTCCAAAACTGTTTTGAGTACTAAAGATTGCCCGGTAGGTCGTCAAACTACCAACTTGAAACTTAATTACCAATTCGGTTTGTGCTCAGCTTTTATCTTAATTAGTTGTTTACCAGTAAAGCGATGCCATATATAACTTTGAAACTTGTGGAATAATCTGATTAAACGCTAACTGATTAATTCGTTTCAAAGGCTTTAAATTTAAAAGACAGTCATTTGTAAGTCTGGAGGTGAAAATAAATAGAGATAGTTGGGTTTAAGATAAAGAATTAATAATGATTTTTTATTGCGTATCTGCCTCTTTGTTGATTGTTAGAAAATGCCTTGTAAAAAAGTTGATTTTCAAATTTTGGAGCCAGAAACTCTACGTCATACAAAACAAAATTATAATTTCTTTGCAACCGACGCTTTTTGGGTACTTTGGGAAAGTTGCAGACTCCGTAAGATTGTAATAAATCTAATAAATCTTTATTAGAATAGGTATTATTTCTTGAAATATTATGAAAGAATCGTTTACACAATAAGTCCCATCCAAATTCAATGTGTCTCATTAAGAGAAACCAGTTTACAATTTCACGCGATATTTTATAATCTTACGATATTTGCAATTTTCCGGTGACATTTAGAAATCATCATCATTATCATCAGAGCAGACAAAAGAAGTCCACTGCTGGACATAGGCCTCCCCCAAATGGAGGGGGAGTGGGGTTTGCCATAATCGCCATGCTTGGCAGGCGGGTTGGCGATCGCAGTGTAGCTGTTACAATGCACGGAGAATGCTGCTGCCCATACTCTGGTGAGTTCCCTAGTCACCTTTTACAACACCCACGAGAAGTGATAGGATGGTGCTATTCTTTTACGTCCGACACCATACAGAACACATACAAAGATTCACTTAAAATTAACTTAGAAAACGATGGATTCTACAAATATTGAATTAAAAATATCCAGTGCAGTGCATATGAAGCTTTCATAAATAATGTTGCTATCCTACAAGTTCGTATTTTTACTGTAAAGTTACTATCATGGTACCAATTCCCTAATATAAATAATAAAAGAAAATATAATTAAGAAAACTACACAGCAAATTCTCAAAGTACCAGGGCGTAGTAACCCACAAGAACTTATAAAAATAATGCATCATAAACACCAATCTATCAAAAACTTCATGATTGAAATTCAACCAACCGGCGAATTTCATAATGGAACTTTGTACGCCATAATGCGATGGTGCGGTTCCCTGATAAACGCGAGTGCATTACAGGCACATCAAAGTTTTATGATCCATGATGTAAAATATAGGCTTTTACGACTTGTGCCCTGGAATAATAATGATTTATGAATCAAAAAAACTAAAAACTGAATCATTAAGGGCATTTTTAATTGTTTGTTGTTATAGCGACAATTGAAATACACACTGAAAATTTCTACTGTCTACCTAGTATTTGCGGAATTTGTTCGAAAGAGTCACCGCGGCCCTGGAACGCAAAAGGCTTGAGAAGGAACACGGATGGGTTTTAGTCAGTAATAGTCTGACACGCCCTTCCGCTCCACCCAGGGCGGAAGAAGTCATTGGATGATTTCCCATCCTTAAAAAAACCTATTACGGTTCATGGGATACAGCTCGCTTACAGAAACACAGACGGACAGTGGAGGCTTAGTAATATAATTCTGTTGGTTACTAAAAAGCTAAAGGACTAAGGATCGAAGCAGGAATTGACCGGTATAATTATTGCTTCGCTGAAACAAAAATATAACATTCCGATTCCTGGAACATTTTAAACACTAAAACTAGATAAACTACGTTCGACTTTCGGAATCATTAACAAACTAGCAGTAACAATATGCGCAAAATAATCCAGAATAATGCCCGGTATTTGTATAGTATATTTTATAGAC
>NDFZ01000862.1:0-12030 GCA_002192655.3 Mamestra configurata | reverse complement strand
TCGAACGCTGCCGAACGCGGATGCCGATTGTGCCTCTTTGTCGCTCGTTCCGCGCTCTCGCTTACACTTCAAGCCCTAAATGGAACGCCTCAGAGCGAGGTAACGCCGCATGACGTCATGTTTTTTAGTGCGTGCAGCCGGCTCCATCGAATTATAAGACGTTGTCACGTCAAAAAAGGCACGCCCATTTTCCATCGGTCATCATGGAGTATGGAAGCTCTGCCCGAACCACTAGCGATTGTCGTTATTTTCAAATATTGAATTTTGTCTGCTTCTTTTATTTAAATTGTAATTTGTGTGGCCGAAGATCATTCATTTTTTTTATCATTTNTGAATTTTGTCTGCTTCTTTTATTTAAATTGTAATTTGTGTGGCCGAAGATCATTCATTTTTTTTATCATTTTGTGTTTCTATTTGTAAGAATAGTTTAATCATTCAGTGGTGACAACATTCAAAAACATAAAATACCATACATGACATTATTTCCATGGTGCATTCTGAATACGAAGTTTCGAATTCCCTATGTAACATAATCGGCCTATTTTATGGTTCCTCCTGGGACTCGGGCCTCCTCTCTCTGTGAGTGCTGCGGGTGATAGCTCACCATGTGGCTCCAGTGCACTTTGGTGTCACATGTCTTTGAAAGTTTATTTCCCCATGCCTCTCAGAAAACAGTGGTAAGACGACAATGGAGTTTGATTGGAGACTCGTTGTTTAGCCAGCCAGTCGATTCTGGAAACATGTCGAAGTAAAAGCTTGGGTGGAATGATCACGAAGTGAGCTGTCATTCCATCTTGATAATAAAAAAAATGGATTGACAGCTCACTTGGTCATCACTTCACCCAAGCCTTCACTTCGACATTTTTACAGAATCGCACTACAGTTCCAACCGGCTACGTGGCTTTTCGCTGCTGAATGTTATTCCCATACATTGTAAGCGTTAGTAGACTGTTACCCTGTCTAAGACCTTTGCCCAGCAACAGTATAGTAAAAGCTAAAAAAAATTAGTTAATAACCAGGTAATAAGTTAATTGCACCAATTACTCTGATCTGCATTTGAATTATTCGCATCGAGCTGTAGCGGCACAAATGCCGCCACATAAAATCTAAGAAGTGAATTTTGTACGGCAACAAAAAGAACTACCAACGAAATCTTGCATCGCGCAAGCAAAGTTCTCCGTGCGATTTGAACATATACAACAGTCCGAATATCAACTATCGGGCAGTTTCCCACCAAACACAAGATCCGTCTGGTCGGAGGATCCTCCCTTTTCAATGGAGGTTAGCGGGACTTTACTCACTGTTCCACATACCTCTATAGAATAAACAACATTAAACATATTCTCAGTCTATCTCCAAATACTGTTCAACATGCTATTAATCAATGGTCAGAACATTCTGGAATGTTCTCGGACAATTGAGTACTATCGCGTCACTTCCAGTCGCTAGTGGGCGCGACGCGAGCCAATTGCAGCCACTCAAATTCACTCCATGCAACGTTTGTTGCAATCCTGTGAATTTCGGAGCAGAATACTCGAACAAACCGCTTACAGGCGTTTAACTGTGTTAGTGGTGAGTGGTGAAGTTTTTATTAGGAACTATCGATGATTTAACCTTTTGAATGCCAGATATAAAGTCATCGGCGTACCCTCGACGCCAAGCCACAAATACGCCGTTTTTTTGTCACATATTTGTGTCGTTTGGCGTATAAGGCCTGCCTAAAAGGGGTCATTGTACTCATACAATGACCTCTTTTCAGGTAGATATTGCGTTTATTCTGTTACACGTTATTTACTCAAATTATTATAAAACAAGGATTGCTAATACCTCATTCAGCAGCACATAACATGCGCTATTTATCACGATGCGATATTGGCAGTTCTCACTAAACCCGGTATTATTTACGAAGCCTCCGGTATGACGTAGTTATCCTGCAGAGCTGCGGTCGACCACCGTCGCTACTCGCCTCTTTATTACTTATTTTATATATTTTACACCGTGTGAATTTTAATAAATGAGTTAGTCGCGTTTAGCGAGCAGCTCATATTTAGCGACAGCTTTTATTTTTAGTGCCATGTTCATTTTATTTTCTGTCTAAAAATAACGGTGGGTTATAAAATAACGTTCCATCAGGATTTTATTTATAAATTGCGCGAACTTAATGCAACAAAGTATTTTCTGCTGGTCAACCTGTGGTTGGTGTACAAGAAATAAATCTAACTCTAAACTAATATTGAAAGAGGTAAGATAGATTTTTTTGTTTGTAACGATTTGGCTCGAAAATTGCAATAATGTAACCCAAAGAAGCAAACATTTGCCCAATACATTCATTATTTGGCGTGCGCTGAGAAAAATTTTGATAATACATAAAAATAATGTAATACATGATTAAAGTACTTATAAAAAACTCGTAGTGTAGTTCTATTATGGTTAAGTGATAATGTCCGCTTTTTGTTAAAATTATTCAATCAAAACTTGGGAGGAATGGAAAAGTGTCCATTTTGGTATCATGATATTAATTCTTATCCATTTTAAATGATTTGAAAATTAAGATTGATTATGTACCTTAATGTGAATTACATTTCAAATTATTCAAATCGGAACTTTCATTTAAAAGTGACGACGGATATAAAAATGCCCAAAATAAGAAAAATGTTGCGGTTTGAGCGAACTGGGGAGAATCTTAATGCTTGATCCGATGAAGTTGAATGATAAAAAGAAGAATAACAAATGTTTGAATTTTTAGAAAATAAAGGGGATGAAGTGTTAGGGGAGGACATTATAACTTTCTTCAATTGACGTGGGATAATCGAAACAGATCTAACAATTTTTACATAATTTACCCCTGACGGGGCGAACGGTGAACAGTTGCGCTGATCCTAAGACCACATAATCAGCAGCAGAAATGGCTGGTTAATGAAAATCGTTGTGCTTAATTTTCCAAAACTAACCTTTAAACGCCCCGTCTACCCCCTTGNTGGTTAATGAAAATCGTTGTGCTTAATTTTCCAAAACTAACCTTTAAAAGGGAGTAGACGGGGCGTTCAAGTTTTTGAAGAACCTACTAAATCTCGCGGATGAAGTCGTGGGCGAAGTGCTAGTAGATATCTAATATTTAAGATAGAAATTAGTTTCGTAAAAAAGTATCTGTACTAATTAAATACATTTACAGGGTTATTTGTAAACAATAACAACCCTTGGGAGTACAAAGTAAAGAGATTATAAACAGTTTTTACTTTGGGACCTCCCGAAATCTGGAAAAATATTGGCTTCACATTTATGTATCCATAACTAGACAAAATGTACTGAACAGCTGATATATTTTTTATGTTTTCAGGATCTTGTGTACTTTCACTCCCTAAAAGGTTGTTTTGTTTTTACAAATAACCCTGTATATGCTATGTAACTGAATATAATTCGAATGTACTTATTGCAACGTCACGTAAAAATCTATAATTTACGCACGTAAAAAAAATTACAAATTTCAGAAAACAATTATCTCTAATGCTGGTGTGCTATCATAACAATATCCCATTCTTGATCTTCTTCAATGCTTAACTTTACAGATTGATATTATTGCACTATACATTACGATAGATTTAGATTTCCATTACAGGAAATTAAACGATTTCTTGCATTCTCTTTCTATTCGAATGTTCCTGTCTCAGGAAATTGGACACTACCAGAGTCGGTGCAGTGCTAAAGTTGTAACGGACTGCTCCGAAGTAACGTGTGGACAAAATATTGAAGTTTGCTAATATTTTCAGCTTAGCCCGGATTCGGAATCGTGCCCGACAAACTTGTCTCTAGAAACAGGAAAGGATTTGAGGTAATTTGACACGACTTCTTTCCTTTACTTCCTCAGAAAGCGGGATTACGTCTCAGCACATACAAGCTACTTTTGAGGTTTAAGCTTGATGCTTGTGTAAGGCCGCGTTCCCACTATGTTGTGACGACAGATTATCGTGTCGTTTAAAGCGTCGTGCCTTGTGTATTTAAATGGAGCTGTTCACATATAGGACGACACGATTAACAGTGACAGTCGTCCAATGATAAAATTGTCACGACATAGTGGGAACGCGTCCTAAGCCTGATTATTTATAAATATGGTGTATTTTTGATTCCAAGTGTATGTTATAATGGAAATCTCCAGGGATAAAGTATGTTAGGCAGAAATAAGTGTTTTTTCTTCGGTCAAAATGTATTATCAGAATACCTAGTTCATGCCATAGAAAAAATATTAGCCTGTCAGTGGCGTGTTGCTATCGTGTCGTAAATAACCGCTGAGCTGAAAAGATTGGTATGGGAAAAAGAAAAGCCCAGAATGAAATAAAAACAAAGCTTATCTTAGCGTAGAACATCTCAATGGATAGCTATTCAGCGACTCAGCGCCCGATACACGAGTGTTTTCATTTCATCAATAGATGTGGGACTGAAACAAGTAATGTTTGACGAGTTGATAAATCTGCCAAACTATATTGGGATCAGCTTCTAATCTAACCGGATTCAGCTGAGTACCAGTATTTACCGGTGAGTACTGACCGGTGTTAGGTACAGGGCGTAATGTTACATGTTACAAAGCGAGCATTCGTGCGATGCATGATGCGTACGTATTTTGTTTTACACGGATTTTAGGACATGGCGTAACATACATGCTCGCTGCGAATGTTACATTACAGCCCGTAACACCGGTCAGTACCCAGCTTTACAAGTGAGTGACTGCCCGTCAGACCTCTACAACCCAGACTCTCACAAATATCGTCCACAGATAACATAACATCCCGATTCCCGCCTCCGAATATTTCGCCAGTTAGATACGTCTAAGTCGCAGGTAACAGGGAGCGAGTGTGTTGCCTACACACCGGCGCAAATCCAGAATCCGGGAAATAATAGTTGGACTACCTAGCACTGAAATCGAATATAGAACACACAAATAAAGTCTGATTCTGAGAACCTCATTGATAGCAGCAGTGTTTACGACCATTAGAAAGGTAAGGAAAAGGTCCTTAGCTCCTCAATGAACGATGAACACAATCACCTTGGAAGAGTGTTGTTGTATTTCATGAAATAATTTTAAAAAAAAAACCGGACAAGTGCGAGACAGACTCGCGCACCGAGGGTTTCGATCGAGTCTTGATTTTTTCCGAGTATACATTACCTGCGGAAGTTTATAAACTATGTAAGCAAAATATACCAAGTTAAATCGAAAGACAAACTTAACGATGTTGGTGGAAAAATGTTTTCCCATACATCAATACTCAATACTTTTATTGCATTCCACATGTATTCTTAGGTGGTAAAATAACAAATAGGTTCATATGGTTGGGCACAGCAAGATAAGTATCTAGGTTAGGAGAGAGGAAGCATTTTATGAAATGTAAAATTACTTAGGAAANCCGGCGCAAATCCAGAATCCGGGAAATAATAGTTGGACTACCTAGCACTGAAATCGAATATAGAACACACAAATAAAGTCTGATTCTGAGAACCTCATTGATAGCAGCAGTGTTTACGACCATTAGAAAGGTAAGGAAAAGGTCCTTAGCTCCTCAATGAACGATGAACACAATCACCTTGGAAGAGTGTTGTTGTATTTCATGAAATAATTTTTAAAAAAAAACCGGACAAGTGCGAGACAGACTCGCGCACCGAGGGTTTCGATCGAGTCTTGATTTTTTCCGAGTATACATTACCTGCGGAAGTTTATAAACTATGTAAGCAAAATATACCAAGTTAAATCGAAAGACAAACTTAACGATGTTGGTGGAAAAATGTTTTCCCATACATCAATACTCAATACTTTTATTGCATTCCACATGTATTCTTAGGTGGTAAAATAACAAATAGGTTCATATGGTTGGGCACAGCAAGATAAGTATCTAGGTTAGGAGAGAGGAAGCATTTTATGAAATGTAAAATTACTTAGGAAACTGTTAATATAGTTATCTATTGAGAGATGTAAATAGAATTAACAAATCAAATAAAAATTAAGGACATGAATAGGTACTTCAGTTGTGAGTACATCAATGTACGTCACGGTCAATTTATTCTTCAACCTAAAGTATTCGTAAAAAATATTTTTTATATGATTCCAAATTTTCAGACGTTTTCGTACTTGTACTCTAAGATCTATCTTCTTGCCAAATTTCATCAATCTAAGTCAACGGGAAGTACCCTATAAATTTTGATTTCCTTGAGAGTGTCGAAATATACGTTTTTGCGGCATAAACGGCCGTATCTTTTTTTTAACGTTAACTTCGAAGTTAGATGTTTTTCACAGCTTCAAGGGACTTTAGACTTGAGTATATGGTTTTAATTTGCTATTATTATTTTTTATTTGTTTGTGTGCTATTTGGATGTTAATCTGGCAATAAACAATTTCATTTCATTTCAACGCGATACCTCCACGCTTTCCCGAGATGAAGGGTCTTGACAGACGGACGGACGGACAACAAAGTGATCCTAAAAGGGTTCTATTTTTTTCTTTTGAGGTACGGAACTGTAAAAAGACTTGAGAGGGAGTAGTAACAGTCAAATAAAGTAGTTTGTTTAGATGAGTGTCTACGAAAGAAAGTCCTAACGTTGTTGATATTTCTCTCCAATTTGTCTTGTCAACGTTTTACAGACTTAGACACAGTAATGAGCATTTGTCTTCAGCGCGCGAGTACGCTGTTTTGAAGAGTCTGGGAAAATTTAAGCAAAATAAATGAAGACGGTACTACATTATACGTATATATACACACGATCGGTTTGGGAATATATTTTTTGGGCTTACAGTCAAGAAGAGAGAGTGAAATTCCTTTACTGGAGTATTCCTGATAGTTATAACCTAAGGGTATTTAAGTTACGAGTGATAGGTTACTTCTTTGTAAGCGTACTCCATCATCGACCACGTCATCGCTTTCTATCAGGTGAGATACTGGTCGAAAAGACGTTTATTTTAACACACATATAGTGACAACAATGAAATTTAGGCGCTGAGGCGCGCTTTGTGTTGCTCCGCATCGGTGTCACTGCGGCGTAGCTGTCGACAGCCTCAGGCACCGTGGCCTTTCCTGCTGCAAGAGCGCAGGCCGCATAAAACTAAACGTTTGAAGCAATTATACCCGTCCGAGGTGGGGTGTAATAATTTTTCTAGCTCTTGCATTTTGTACTCTCTTAGTTCTTGAGATTTTCTCAAAATTACATATTTTCTTGTATGAAAAATAAATGAAACCTTTCCGAGTTATAGAATCCTTAGATCACCTACAAAATCATATTCTAAACAGAAAATATGAGACGAAAAGCCTATGATATTTGTTTTTAAGTTACTAAAACACATGAACTACTCCACCATATTCAGATATAACAGAATCAAACGACAGAATCCAAGGGTTGTTTACATTCCTGAAAATCTAAATTTTCAAGAACGTAAACAACTCGTTGTTGCCTGGAAAACCGCAAAACGTTACTTGTAATCTCTCGACATCAGAACTGTAAACAAAATAATTACAAGCTGGTGAAAACCGCGAATGAACTCCCAAATTAAATTAATTAGTACCTACCTACTTAATGTTCTTTGAATCTCGATTTCACGGCGACAAAGGGGTACTGTAAAACAGCCTTCCAGTAAATTCTTAGTCCCATTTAATCAAATACCGGCAGAATATCGGCAGTGGAAATTTCAAATGTCGTAAGGCAGTGTTTCGCAAACTTTTTGTGTTCAAGGTACACCTAGAAAAACGGAAAATTTTGGAGGTACACCATAAATGAAAAATCATTTTTTTCGTAAATTTAAACAACATTTATTATTAATCAACAAAACAATTTTTATTTATAATCAACAAACCTTAACTTTATATTGCAGAAAATGTATTTAATGCGAAACATGAGCTTGTTTAATTGAGCATAAGAGGTCCATTTGGAGTAATCGTTGACAGGTCTGCTCTCATCTCTTCGTCGATCCCTTTTTTCTGGTTTTTATTGTGGTAAGAGTTAAAATCTTAATGGCAAAAGAATTGCAATAGCATGCTTAGAAAGCTGAGGATATTATTTTTTTACTCATAGCCAAAAATGTTCTTAATCAATTTCTGAGGCTGTTCAGGTATTTTTCTTCCATTTGTCTATTTAACTTTTAGAGATCGTATTAGAAGTACTAGTCGTAGTTAATCGTAGAAGAAGCCGTATTTTTCCGAGGCACACCAACCAATGAGCACGGTACACCAGTTTACTGTGGCACACACTTTGCGGAACACTGTCGTAAGGGACACACAATGCACTGTTGGCAGTCTTCGTATTTTTAATGACAAAATAGTTGTATGTACCTCTGCTTTATCAGTCTCCAATAACATTAATGAGTTCATAGGACTATTTGTGAACTTATTTTTGTGCACAAGATCATTCTCCGTAAGCTGTAATTTTTGTAAAATATTGTTTGACATTAAGATCCCAGTTAAATGAGCAGAGAATTCATTTTCTATATGTCTTATTTAAAAAAAGATATTTGTATTGTTAATTGATTGATTGGTTTGATTTGATTAGTTTTGTTGAAATTGGCTCTGTTTTTCGAAAATTTTCTCTACTAACTTTTTAGACCTATGTATCCTGCATGAAGTTTCATTAAAATTGGTTCATTCATTTCGAAAAAGAGAGAGATTTCATACACACAAAAGTGTGAATGAAATCTCGTACGTCGAAAACGCTCTTAACGTGCTTTCCGAGGCACGGAGGAATCTCGGTATGTTAAGATGGTCACCCATCAACAGACCGAGCTCGGCAAGCGTTGCTTCACCTTGAAGATTGACCCGTGCGGCTCTAATTACTAAGCCGCTTGTATGCTTGTTAAGTAAATGAGATTTTAATGAGATGCTTAAGTAAAATAAGCATCTCATTTAAATGTTGCTTACATTTTCTTCTGACACAAGGTTATACGAGTAATACTATTACAATACAAATGTCACTAGCTTTATCCCACTGCTTCATTGCCTTGGCCCACCACAATAACCCTGAATTTGCCTTATAGAACTGAAAGAATATTTTGTAATCGGACAAGTATATCTAGAGATATACAAACATATAAATAAACAAACAATTTTATATCTTTCTATCATCATCATCATCATTCACAGCCCGACTTCGCCCACTGCTGAGCATAGGCCTCTCTTCTCTTGTGCCAATCCCCACGTTCCTGTGCCAGCCTCATCCAGGTTCTACCCGCGATGGCAACAATGTCGTCCGCCCATATATCTTTCTATACTAATATAATATTTATAAATGCGAAAGTTTGTATGTTTGTGACTCAATCACGTCAGAATGGCTGAACAGGATGTATTCTTCGTTTGGCTCACTGAGTTTTGTCCTACATAAAAAATCACGGGATGTCCCAAACAATATGTTTCCTGCGTCCCAAAATACATTTTTACTATGTTATTCCTGCTTCTTCCTATTTTATATTCCTATAACTTACTTGTTTGTACAATCAGCAAAGGGTTACGTATTATTCAATATTTAACATCAATCAACTATTTAAAATAACCGCTCCTTTATTCGTTTGTTTGTATTGACTCATTTGGCCATAGAATTACTTTCCGTTATCAGCAAAACGGGCTTCACGCTGCTCTCGTTACATTCAATATTACTCATTGAAAGTGCCGTGTAAAGTGAGATTGAAATTGATTGAGTTTATCATAGGTAAGTTAATATGTTTATCTAACGTATTATTGATAAATTAGAAGTTAATTCCTAAATAATTGTTCTTATATTTAATTAATACTAATTAAGGAATCAACTATTTTAAGCTAATAATCCTATTTAATTTACAACTCATATAACTATATGGGCATCTTAATCATCTATGCTTTAATTTCAGTTGTTCAACAATAGAACCAAATCTTAGTTTACCGTCCACCTCACGGGAGCCGATCTCATTAATAGAATCCAGAAGAGGTGAACCTGTTTAGCTATATGGTGGTTATATGAACACACATAAAAACGAAAGAACAAAAATGGATCAATAATTTGGAGATGTGTGAACAGAAAGTGCCATGGTGGTATGCTAACAGTGAATAATTGTGATCAAAAGATTTTAAATCATAACTTTAGCACACATCACAATGTTTTATTGTTGAATTATTCTTTCAAAAATTTTAAATAAGTAGGTACTTTTTTGTTGATTGTACCTTTAATGTAGGTACTTGTAATTTGGGACGAAACACAACTTCAATAGGTAGTGAATAGGACAAACTAAGATTTTTTCGGAATGTGGGACAAAACTTTAGGACGAACGAAGAATAAATCCTGAACAGATCTTGATGAAATTGGCACAGAGGTAGATTATAATCTGGAATAACACATATTTATTTCGGGAGTATGTTCCCTTGAGACAATTTCTGACATTCACGCAGGCGGAGCCGCGTGCAGCAGCTAATCTCTAATGTTATAGTTTAGAAACTATCTATGGAATCCATTTTAAAATATCCTACTGGTGCGATCATAACATAATCAAAAACAAAGATTGAGTTAACATTAAAACAGCTCCGAAACCACTTTCATCTCCTCAGCTTTGCATAACACTACAAAAAATTGTTTATCATGAGCAAAATATATGAACCGCCAACTTCACGAAGAAAAATCCATTAGTTTCTTCGTACTTCACTTTCCTTAGTAATTTTGTACACTCGCTTCAAAGTATACTGTATCTTTAGCTAGTTGTATTTTCATTTTAAGGCGAATACGGTATCTTATACAACGAAGTTCGAATTTTCCCTTTATTTTTGATAATGTCCAATACAATAACGCGTTCGGGATGTTGATGGGGTTGCCACGCTTTTACCACTTCTTCTTCCCAGCTAAAACACTAGGAAATGGTGACGGGCGGGCGTTTTGGGGGACTGTCTTTATGTAGAACTTTGACGTTCAAAAAGTGCTGGTACTCAGCCTAATTTGAATAAATGACTTTTGAATTTGATTTTGATTTTGATTTTTAAAAGAAGCGCATCAGGTATGTTTGCAGACGCTTAAGAGAGTGGCTTTCAAGCGATACTTCGCAAAAGAATGCGAGGAGCTCGTGGCTAAATAATAACAGCCGCACGAGTCGATCTTCAAGGTTAAGCTACGCTTGCCAAGGTTGGTCTGTGGATGGGTGACCATCTTAACATACCGAGTTTACTCCGTGCCTTGGAAAGCATGTTAAGCCGTTGGTCCCGGCTGTCATTTGTAGATCTTTGGCAGTCGTTACGGATTGTCAGAAGCCAGTAAATCTGACTCGTCTTGCCAAGATCTACCGTGTTACCCAGTTTATGGGTTGTGGAGGTCTAATAGGCAGCCGCTCCAAGTAAAATACGGTATGGTATTCAGCTGAATCCGGTTTAGCCGACTCCAATATATTTGGGAGAAGGCTAGGTAGATGATGACATTGCAAAAGAATAGCGTCTCTGATGCGCTGCATACGGAGCAGCCACAACAGCTTCCTGCAGATCATTGTAGGGAGAAATTATGTGGATTGCTCCTTCATGTAGCATTGAACAAAACTACATGTACGAGCAGTGCTGTCCTGATCCAATGTTTCCATTGTTGTGTGGCTATTTATTTTATTATTATGGTATTAGGTATTTAAAAAATTATATCTGAAATAAATGAATTGAATTGTTGTTGATCAAATCTGGTTTTTTTACGCGACAGACCAAAGAGTGTTATGTTAACAGATTACATTTATGAATGTATGTTGTAACATTTGTTTTTCAATCACGCCTCAACAGTTGAATGGATTTAAAAATGAAATTTGGCAATCGGGAAGACTATGCCTAGTATTTATACAAGTCAACTTCGTGACAAAAACAACAGCTTTTCATGTTTAAAAAAAAAATCGACTTAAGTGACCTTAACTGAGTATAAAAAAACAGCCTTTATTTAATAGCCCAAACGTATTTATAATGCGCACAGCATTGGAATGGAACTCTCTGCCTGCGTCTGTGTTTCCGAACGTATACAAACCCTAATTTCTTCAAAATTAGAGTGAACAGGCTTCTTCTAGGTAAGCTCGCTCCATCGTCG
>NDFZ01000861.1:0-12026 GCA_002192655.3 Mamestra configurata | reverse complement strand
AATAATTGTAGGTGGGTCAATGACCGTTATTCCACGATTATCTGGCGCCTACTATAGTATCATCATCTGCCTAGCCTTTTCCCTTTATCTCCTGCCTTAATTGCCTTTTACGTTTAGCGATTACACGAGTAAAGAGATGATTATTATCAGACTAATGTTCTTCTTTTCGCATATATCAATGGCGCGAGGTGATGATAACGTGACTTCGTCGGACATCGAACCAAAGAAGATTGGTTGGAAAAAGATAAGGCTCAAACAATGTTTTAAAGAAAGGAGGAAAGGTACACTTGCATGATACTTATATGGAGCATGCAGTTACTATATATAGGTAGCAGCACAGAAGTGTCAATGTCACGTATTTATAACGTCAGTTTTGAGTTTGCGCCACTAGATGGCACGGTTTACCCCGTGCACGTTCCCTATTAATTACACATTTAGTAGAGGCATGTTTTCACGCTCTCTTTAAATATTTTTTTAAAAATAAAAGGAGCGAACGAGTTTTTATGTACGAAATTGAAACGACATCCAAAATATTAGCCTCCTCCGTCATATTGGACGGGGTTATTATGAATCAGTGAGCACACCCGGCGCGGTCGTAGTCTAGGTGCCTAATGTGTCATATCTTTCAAGTACTCGCATCTTCAAATGACTTCTTGCGCTCTGCGTGGAGCGGAAGGGCGTATCAGACTCTTACTGACTAAAACCCTTCCGTGTTCCTCTCAAAGCCCTTTGCGTTCCAGGGCCGCGGTGACTCTTTCGAACAAATTCCGCAACCCTGGCAGGACTCGCTTCACCTTGGATTTAACATTTGACAGCCCAATGACAATCTAGACTCGAACTACGGACACAAAGACAATTATCAACTAACTCATTAAATAGCGCTGCAAGTATGTAAACAAAGCATTTCACTCTTACATGCATAGCCATGTAAGAGTGAAATGGTTTGTTGTTAAAAAAAAACATAGGTAAATGGAAATACTGCTGGGTTTATCAGTGCTATTTCCATTTTTACGTATTTTTTTTCTATTTGAGATGGTCCCATCATTGTCTTCCTTCAACCATTTGCATAGATTTGCTCAATCTAAATACTTAGGCGTGTCTCACTTTAAGTCAGCTAAGAAAAAAAGAAAACTTAATGGTGGTTAATAAGTGCTGGCCCACCGACCTGTCACCGTTCCGCCTAATCTTAACTAATGGACGGCGGATTTTGTTTTGTTTGGCATTCAGCTTTTACAGAAAAAAGTGGTTGGAATTCGCACAGGCGTGGATTATACCGAGAAAAAACTTTGAGGAGGTTTAATAGCATTTTCTTGGGTGCCAGTCCTGTCTTCTACTGGACTACAGAAAGCTGTTCACTTTTCAGTGATCGATTTAGGAGATAAATCGAATGTAAGAAATAAAGAACTAATAATATTTGCGTCAAATTGACGCATACCATAAAAATAAACAAATTAGTCACTTAATACAGATTGGGAAAATATACGTTACATTTGCGCCAAACGGTTATCGCTCATCGCTCACGTAATGTGAGGACTCGTAGCACACAACCTGCACTGCCCCGATTTTAAGCTACAGCCGGCGTTTTTTGGATGAAGCCGTTTGGAGCAGCATTAAAAACCAAAAAAATACTAATGCACTGGTAGGATAATATGTCTTTGCTATCACTAGTTATTGTCATCAAAGCTGTTGAGGGTGCCAAACCTGGCAAAGATGGTGCGTCTATCGTTAATACGAGGATGGTCGAAAAGTTTGTCGTTTCATCAGGCGCAATGTTATTGCAATGCGATAACATTGAACGAAAAACAGTGTTCGAAAATTTCATAAAACTTGTTCCAGGAAATTCGTGTTTTTGAAAAAGCCTTTCAAGTTTGTGAAATAGCATTTAGAATCTCCATTACATGTGCGAGGTTTCTATTAAGAAGTTTTATGTACTTTTATAATTTATTAGTACATTATGAATGGCCAAAATTCTGGTACAATTATACAAAACAACAGATTTTTGGAGGCTTATAATTAAATTGTTTCTCCAAATTTTAATTTTTTGCTCTCATAGAAATCTAGATGCGATGAGTGCACAAGATACCTATTAGCATGTGCAGCATATGGCATGCGTGTGTATGCATGGTGTATGGGCAGCAGCATACTCTGTGTATTGCAACAGCTACACTGCGATCGCCAACCCGCCTGCCAAGCGTGGCGATTATGGCACCCCCCCCCCTTTGGGCTCATTTGGCTAATGATGTGATGTGATACCTTTTAGTTCAAGATATTCAAAGATAAATGTGTTATAACGGCATAATCACGTACGAGCGTTTGTTTCAAAAGTATGACAAGTTGGCCGCTCTTAAACGTTGCATGTCATTAAACTATTAGACTGNACCCCCCCCCTTTGGGCTCATTTGGCTAATGATGTGATGTGATACCTTTTAGTTCAAGATATTCAAAGATAAATGTGTTATAACGGCATAATCACGTACGAGCGTTTGTTTCAAAAGTATGACAAGTTGGCCGCTCTTAAACGTTGCATGTCATTAAACTATTAGACTGAATGCCTTCAAAACAAACTTGCCTCATAATTTACTGACATTTATAAACGCACTATTAATCTTTTGTTATTATTGTCATTGTCTATTTAACAAAACACGCAAACGGTGCAGTACTAGTATATTGCCTTTTTTATAAATAAGTAATGAATTATACGCTTTAAAATTAATAGGCCTCACCAAATCAAATATTAAATATTCATCTATTGAAGTTTACGAAAATGTAGCATCCGGAAAAGTTGACTGGTAAACGACCTATTTCGTTTTTCAAATAAGTCTATTATGCGTAAACAAACAAAGCCTTCACAATAAACTGCAGACCATTATCTGTTATTATTTATTTTTTTTGTTATAAAGACAAACTATAATTTCCCATAACGATAAATAATAATCAAAGGGTCTTTTAATTTCCAATCAAAGTCGTAGCCAGCTACTACTGTTAATGACTTTTTTCCGTGTCCAAAAGCAGTCAGATTTGGCTGCCATAGTTATTTTATTTACGTAAAATGCGGGTGGAACAAGTTAAATATGATAAGTCTACAATATTGAATAGCGAACTGTTTTAATCGATGTTTTGAATATTTTATGACTTTCTAGTCGCCCAGAGCTCGTGGCTAAATGAAATTACTGCTGCACGGGTCGATGTTCGACAATAAGCAACGCTTGCTGATACCGGCCCGTGAATGGGTGACCGTTCATTACATAACGAGGCTCCTCTGTGCGTCGGAAAGCACGTTAAGCCGTTTGATTCCAACTGTAATTTGCAACTACATCTCTAACAGTCTGGGTTCTGACTACCCATACGTAGTCAGAACCCAGAGAACCAATTCTAAAAAAAATTAAACATTTTCGCATTCGCATCTCAATCAGAATTTATCAAAAAAAGCATCAATTTCCATACTTTTTTGTCAGATTGCGACTGACATGCGAATGCGTGATGCTTAAAAATTAGTAGAATTTTATTGGCACTCAAAAAAAAAAACTGATAATCAGTCTTGCCAAGGTATCACCCAATTACTGGAGGTTGGATAATCTTTCACTCCATGTAAACTAATGGCGGCCGCGTGTCGAATTCGTTTCGGTCTAGCGGACCAATGACGGGCAAATCTCTGTGCCGTGTTCTTAATACATCGTGAATGTTGGAAACGTGTAGTATTTTTAAACTGAAGTCGCTTCCGCTGTCTGTTCACTTAGATCTTTTAAACTGCTCAATGGATTTTAATGCAGTTTTCAGTAATAGATAGAGTGATTCAAAAGGAAGGTTTATATGTATAATTCGTATGTAAAAACACGAAATCCTATCCTACGGGAACGAGAAAAATGGGATATGTGCGTACGAAGTCGCGGACAAACGCTAGTATATAATACATGTTTTCTAAAATGTGTGCATTTCTATTTATGTCCCAATAAAACATTTAGTCCGTACGTTCAATCGAGCAAACTGTTTGTTACATTAATAATGCAGTTGACAATTGGTTGAACAACCAGTTCAGTTCACAACATTGTATGCCATGTAGTTTTGATATGTTTCAAACGCTGAACATTCGTTTTGATGTTAAACTGAGGTCAGAATAGGTAAAATATCGGGTTATAACATTTTTATTCGGCTCTAGTTCATCACTTGTGCCTCCAGTCGCAATCCTATTGTAAGACTATACTTTTGCACGTGTACACACCATTTATGCCTGGAGGCATAATTAGTTTGGTTTACTTGTTAATGCTTGAGTTTGTCTATTTCTGATGGCTTAATGGAGTGTGCTAGCTAAGAAGTGTCAATTAATTTCGTTTAATTTGATTCAGTTTGAATATTTTATTTTTCTGTGTCATGTATTGCAAAATACTTTACATACTACTGTATAAATTCAAGTTTTTAAACCTTAACAGACAGATGTGTTCCTTGGGAGTTTGTTACGCCACTTCTTCTTCCCAGCTATAACACTAGGAAGTGGTGACGGGCGGGCTTTTTGGGGGACTATCTTTATGTAGAACTTTGACGTTCAAAAAGTGCTGGCACTCAGCCTAATTGGAATAAATGACTTTTGAATTTGATTTTATTGTTATCAATTGATAGGCTCGTGTTTGACCACGACAACTCATGGAAAACGATGATGTGGTTGAAGATGAAGCATGATTGCCTAGAAGTCACCATTCATTCCTGACATGAAGAGCCCCAGAAAAGAAACACAGGCTGGCGGGGAATTCCATTCCTTAGGTGTACACACGATTATTAAAATCTTCCAAAAAGTTTTATGATCCAGTATCACCATCGTGACTATTCTCGTGCCCGCATTACAATTTTATTTGAGATCAGTGCAACCAATATAATTATTTTCTTTTTTTGTACTTCTCCATCTATCTATACTCTGGAACTATCAATCGGATTTGGAAAATTCTTTTTGTATATGATAGTCACATTCATGAGAAAGACTATTGGCTATATGGGAATGGGAAATTCTTACGGAAACGAGAAAAAATAAACGGGATATGCGCGTACGAAGTCGCAGGCAAAAGCTAGTTACATAATAATTTTACTCAACTTCTTTCTTTTAATACCTACCTACGTTGAAGATCTTGAATGTGAAATCAAGTTTAGTATTATTGGTACTTATTAATTCCATGCTCTTTTGCTCATGGGTTCAGTATCCACGCATTTAACCTATGAGCAAAAGTCAACTGTCTTATGTCAAGATGCGTTCACTGGAGATTGAAACAGGGTTTATGCCAAGATTCATGATGAAAAACAGCATTACACCCAAAAAATGCGGTTTACTTTTCGATCAATTAATAAATCTATACTAAAATATATCAAAATCGTACGGTAAGTCATCGTTATAGGCAATAGAAACTTTATTGCTTGTACCGCTTATATTCGTATCCGGCCCATAACATTCAAGTAGACTACGCATTAATGTCATGCTAACAGAATATTATCGATAGGTTATACGTTTAGGCCCATGTCTAAACATGGGCCTTGAAATACGCGACTACATTTAGGTACTTATGTAGGTAGTAGGGAGTAGATGGCTACCGTCACAGATATAACAATATACAATGTATAAATTATTTTTTGATAGGTTTATCTCAATATCATATCATTGTTAACCTCTACAGTTTAGAATGATTTGTTCCGGATTCGCCCACAAAGTTCGCCTAATGTTTATTTTTCCGTGTTCGCTCCACTTTTTGTTCCTTTTTCGCCGCGTTTATCATTTGTTTCATTCATATGATTATTTGAGTACTTTTTCGACCCACTTTTTGTTCCTTTTTCGCCTAATTTTGTTTTGTATGAAGATCTGTGCTTATAAAGTGCAGTCAGGTCGAAAAAAAACTTTGATTACCCGACTGCAAACAGGATTTATTATATTTGTCTAGCGTATCTACATTATGTTATGTAGGGGTACATATACGTTACGTAGATCAATAATAAGGCGAAAACGGAACAAATCTTTCGAATGCATCTTACCCAGAGATGCTTTATAAACAAAAAAGCGATGAAGAGTAACTTCTGATTTTTTGAGAATTATCAAATCATTTTGTCAAGCTGCAATTTTTGTGGTTTACTTAAAAACTTTCTTTTTGTATAGTTTATCTCCGTAGAACTTTACAAACATCTACGAACTATACATTATACACTTACATACCCTTCCTATAAATGCCTGTGAAAACTTTTACAAAACCTTATAAAATTACTCCAAACAACATTAAGATTTAATACTAAAACAACCAAAATAAACCCCCAGCTGCAAGTAAAACTGAAAACAATCTTCATTTGAATAATTTTAAAAGAAAATACTGGCACGTTAAAACATAAATTCAAAATATCACAAGCGTTCTTATTTCACTAAAGTTTTGAGCTTAAGCGTGCCCGTTCGCTGCACTCGTGGCCACCAAGCTGGTTGGAAACATTGTACAGCGATCGTAACTTTGACCAGTAAACGTTGTGTGATTGTGGTTGCAAAATATCATCCGTTTTTTAGTTGTATTTTTCAGTTGTTTTTGGGGAAAACAAATATGAAAGAACGTATCTAAAATATGATATTTCTCATCATATTTTTGTAGAATATAAGCTGTGCCCGTGGCTTCGCTCCCGTCACCTTCCGTCAACCGTTACCTACAATACTCCACCCTACCTACGTACCTACCCTACCTACCTACCCTATCCTTCTCTCCTACCCTACCTACGTACCTACCCCTACCTATCTACATACAAATTTTAATTATTAAACCTTCTCTGTAATCTGGCGAACAAAAGAAAAAAAGAAAAAAATAAATCGTTCTAGTCGTTCCCAAGTTATACGCGTAAATACATTTCAGCGATTTATTTTTATTTATATATGTAGGTTATTTATTATTATTATACAATGTCCCATAATATAGATGGGCAAACTTCTAGAAATCATTCAGACCACCAAAATAAGGACAATGATAAAAAAATAATAAGAAAAACGCATTAGATGTTTACAAGAAAAAAAAATAAGCTAACGAAAATACACTAAGAATGTTGCCAATTTTATTATTTTAGGTCAAAATATTAATTCATTTATCAGTGTTTTTTTTGCTTGGATATCTTTGGTACGCTGAACGCTGTGTTAAAATTTGTCCATCTATTTTAATAGGACCTTATATATAGCGCTATTATTTAAAATCATCATCTTCCTGTCCTTATCCCATGCTAATTAGAATCGGCGCAACACTCTTTTTTCTTCCATTCTATAGTCAACTGTCACGCTATTACTGACTCCTTTTTCTTTCACAT
The DNA here is from genome assembly GCA_002192655.3 of Mamestra configurata. Lineage (NCBI taxonomy): Eukaryota > Metazoa > Arthropoda > Insecta > Lepidoptera > Noctuidae > Mamestra > Mamestra configurata. The sequence goes on along the minus strand of NDFZ01000861.1, from coordinate 4,727 downwards.
AATGTAATTCATGCACTACTTATTATTTTACGGAATTAAGGTCATAGTACATACATCAACTCGAAAGGGATCGTCACCGTATCGCCTTTTTCGCCGTATTGCCTCGAGGCGAGGCGATTTTGTTACGATTCTGATAAGTGTGCGTTGCAGTAGGGAGTTTCATACAAAGAATATTGCGCGGCTCGAGTTGATTCGGCGACTACCCCTTCCCGAGTTGATACGTGTGCTTTATGACCTTTAACGATTTTTTTACTAAAATCATAAATCGTAATATAAAATTCTCAATCGGATTATTAAAAAAATACAGAATTTCTGGCAGAGTACTATCGAAAAATCCTCAATGCCAGGCGCAGAGATGAACTTCATTTCATAAAGAAATATAATTTTTGGCTGCAAGCCATTTTTATTATCCTATAGAGGTACGAGAGGTGAAAAATTCAGTCGGTTCAGTGTATTTTTTTTCTTTTCTTTATATTCAGTGTAGATAAAAAATGCTTGGAATTGCTAATTAGAACTAAATTTTTACTTTTTATACATTTTTGACTAAAAGATTTGGAAAGGGTAATTTTAGCTGTGAATTACTAAACTTTTTATCTTTGGTAGTCTTTCCTAAAATATTGAAATTCCAGTATTCGAAACGACATTTAAGTATAAGTACCTAATAGTTACTCAGTAACTTGATGTGAATATCCATAGAACTTACTTATTTTCTGTACTTTAAAAGTGGAGACTTGTAATTGGCTGACAGTCATATTTACTGATCTTGTCCTGTCTGTATTAGCTGTAAGTATTCCTTAGGGCTTAAATAAATAAATAAATTTTCAACGTTGCTGTTAAACATCATAAAAAACCAATAAAACTCAAAGGACATTTTATAAATAGAAAACTCTTTACAAACATTTATGATTAAAGGGTGTTTACAAACTCGCCCTATTTATCAAGTAATTCTTACTTTATACCCATACAAAATTATGGCAAACAATAAATAAAACCGTTGTACAATCAAAAGTTTAATTTCCGATACCATTTGGAAAGTTCTAGAAGCATAAAGCAGGGTTCATGACTCACAGACATTTTCACGAAAAACGGTTGGTTTCGTGACTACATAACGTCGGCGGTGCAGTCTAGGTTTTACATCAAACTGTATCATTTGAGCTTATTTTCTTTCACGCTATCTTTGTGCAAGCTTTGTTCTTTTATTTTGCGTGATTAAAATAATAGTTTCTTTCAAAGATATTGGTAGTTTGGGTAATATACAGGATGACTGGTCGATGTAGCGGAACTTGGGGAGATATCATGTTCAGCAATTGAGGGTTTTTAGCTCAATGTGTGAATGATGATGAAGAAAACGATTGAATAAAAATGAGAAAAATCAAGGACCAAGAAAAAGTAAGAGAAATCGCTTTGTTTACAGCCGGTCTCAATAACGTATCTACCTTTAACCGATTGTCCAATTAGCTACCAACAGTAGCTTTAACGTTATGTTATAAAGGCAAACATGATGTTTCAGCTATTGTTGGTAGCTAATTTGACAGTTGGTTAAAGGTGAATACGTTATTGAGACCGGCCCTTAGAGAGTTCAATCCCTAACATGCAGTTTAAAAAAAAAAAATATATTGTAGGTCCTTATATGCGGGCATGTATGAAAATAATGTAAAAATATATATTTCACAATTAGGTTGGTGGCATGGTTAGGTACGAAATTGGTACGTTATTTTTTCCAAGGAAGTCACCGCCATCTGACCCCTGACGTAAACCTAACTTTCAATTTAAAATAACTACCCGAATAAAGTCTAGATTAAAATAAAAACATATATGTACATACAAAATACCATAATACTGCTTATTAAGTCTAACTACATGATGTCATGACACTATAGTTTATATCAAACAAACGGAAAGTGACACACTCGACCTTGAATTACTAAAACTTGCCTGACTCATGTCGTCACTATCAATCACCTAAAGTAGTGCCTTAAGTACCAACAAGAAGTCTACAGCCACTGGTGAATAAGTAACTAGCTGGTACATAAGTTACAGGTAGAAAGTATGTTTAATGCATAAGTAAGTTAGGTAATAGCGTTCATCCTATCTTAATTTAAAAAAGTGATGTCAAGCGAAATTTCAACTCACTGTAAGGTCTTCATTTTTGAGGAGCTCGTGGCTAAAGAATAACAGCCGCACGGGTCGATCAAGGTAAAGCAACGCTTGCCAAGGTTGGTCTGTGGATAGGTGACCATCTTAACATACCGAGTTTCCTCCGTGCCTCAGAAAATACGCTAAGCCGTTGGACCCGGCTGTTATTTTTAGATCTTTGGCAGTCGATATGGATTGTCAGAAGCCAGTAAATCTGACTCCAGTCTTGCCAGTAAGTACCGTGTTACCGTTAATGGGTTGTGGAAGTCTGCTAGGCAGCCGCTCCACGTAAAATTCTGGTATTGAGCTGAATCCGGCTTGACCGGAAGCCGACCCCAATATAGTTGGGAAAAGGCTAGGCAGATGATGAGAGAAGAGATGCACGGTTACGCCGGAATATTTAGCGGGAAATGCTATGTAGAAATTAAATACAGCATTGCACTATTAATTATCATCATCATCTACCGCCTGATTTCATCAACCATGTTCCATAGGCGTCTCTTTTCTTGTGCCAATCATCACGTTCCTGTGCTAGCCTGATCCAGGCTCTACTAGTGATAGCAATAATATCGTCTGCCCATCTGGTAATATATCATAATCTGCCTAAGATGATGATGAAAAGTCTTCATTTTTAGTTTACATTAAAAAAGAAAAATTTTGTGTCTCAAATTTTTTGGTAAGCTAACTGACGGACTAAGTCACCTTTTTAAGGAAGTTTCCAAATACTCCCTCTACATTATCCACGTCGATAATTGGCTACTAAATACAATTATGTATTATTATACTGGCCTTAAACGTATCAAACTTGAACACAATACCTTCTAGCTTTTTTTATTATTTTTTTTTATTTGAGATGCGTTTGCTCTTGACTCTAGTCTAGTCATGACAGTACCTACATAGGGAACTTATGATTTCGGTTTTGTTCTACTTTCAACCCCAATTAAACGGTTATAAGCTACAAAAGTTCGTAAATATCTTTTGTGGAATTAACCGGTTTTGAACGGTTTTTGTCGCCTACCTCCAATGCGCAGCCGTGCTGAAGTATAAGAACCGGCTGCACTACTGCCCTGCCGAAAGCGGATGCCGCGTGTCGTTCGGCTCTCGCGGAATAAACCGGTTAATTAGGGTTCTTCATTACGCTCTTTTAACGTTTCGACTCCGAACGAAATAAACGATAATACCGATTTATAACATTTAATAAACGGTTATTTTTAAACCGGTTCCAAACCTTGCATGACAGAGACAAAGTTGACGATGAGAGCTTACCCAGAAGAAGCCTGTATTGTATACCTTTATGTAAACAATGCATACCTACCGATTGCACTATCAAAGTTTTCCATATAAATCAAATAACGTGGCCAGGTCTAAATAACTGATGTCAAAGGCTAGCTCACGCCAAATGCAGCTGAAAACCGTTTATAGTATGTACGTGTGCGAACCAACAAAAGTTAAAATTGTAAACGGGATGTCAAAATAAAATCCGTTGTGTTTTCACAAAAGTGTTATGCGGGATTGTGCAAATATATTTAGAAGTACTCTGCTGAACTGCGGGACTGAGGTCCTGGGTATGATTTCTAGGTCAGAAAGGGTGTTATTGAGGTCTCAGTCTGGATAATACTACTAGCCTTTTCCCAATTATGTTGGAGTCAGCTTACAGTCCAACCGGATAGAGCTGAANAGAGCTGAATACCAGTATTAAACATGAAGCGACGGCCTACCTGATCTCCACAATGCATTGACTAACCAACACGATTCTCTTGGCAAGACTGGTGTTCATCATCATCATCATGTCAGCCGAAAGACATCCACTAACATAGACATCCCCTAAGTGTCGCTACAACAACCGGTCCTGTGCATCTTGCATCCATCGGCTACTCGCGACCCTCGTCAGGTCATCGGTCCACCTCGTGGGAAGTCTTCTAACGCTACGTCTTCCGGTACGCGGTCGCCACTCTAGAACTTTTCGGCCAATAGGAATTTTGCTATAGCATCCCGAAAATGAGAAGCCTAGTTGTTGGCGCCTACGTGCCTTGAAAACACCTAAAGCCGTTGGTCCTGCGGCCAATCTCTCCCTGGTCCTGTTTGATTGCTGTTCCATCAGACTTAGAGAATAAAGTACCAGAGAGTGCCTAGTACCTGTGTTTACGCTCACACTTGATTACACAGAGATTAGCCAACAATAGGTACCTACAGTACCACCAAAGGGAAATCGCCAAAACGGTCACGCTTGACAGGAAGAGGGATGATCGCAGTTTGTTGTTATTAGTAGACAGGAAGACGCTGCCCATCGTCTTGACCATTACTAATATAAACCATGTTAGGACACTTCTACCGTATCAAAGGTATTTTACCATGGAATCCCCAGCTGACCCCACAGACGTCCTTGTTTGAATTGCTGAGTTCATACAAAAACCCATAGAAAGACGCTTCCAGTTTTTCCGAATTTTACAATATATTCCACCTTTTTTTCTAAAATCATTTCCTATTTACGAATATTTTCGAACCAAAGTTTTCGAATCAGTCCAGCCATTCTCAAGCGTTGTTAACCTTCGAAAATCAAGCCAACCGCAACGCCTTGTTCATTAAAAAAA
>NDFZ01000860.1:1767-12024 GCA_002192655.3 Mamestra configurata | reverse complement strand
AACGCTAGTTATATAGCTGTGATCGATAAGATGACTTTCAACAGCCACCATTGATTTGCTATTATTTTTTGACAGGTCGTTTTTTTCCGAAACCGAGATTTTTCAGGATTTTTCTTCTATCAATCTAGATATTTGTTACTTATCATAAATTCGTTGGGAAATCAAAGTCAACCACGTTTCTTGTGAAAATTGTAAGTAAAGTCAGTTAAATTTTTAAATTTTAATAATCTCATGCTACCATGTCAACATTAATTAAGTCCAAGTAAACGTTATTAAGAAATAAACTAAATAGATAAAGAAATAATTTTCAATCATCATGCATTCTAGAAATTTAAATATCTAGAGTGTTTAAGTATTTAAATGCTTTGATCAAATATGAATAATGTAAATTGAAATAAAATATTTGCTAATTAGAATTACCTTATTTCTAGAATTTGTCTAATTCTCTAGCTTGTTATTTTAACTAATGAAGTTTTCAAAGACAGACTCGTTTGCGTTTATTTAATTCGCAAACTTATAAACGCCAATCAACATACAATGTTTGTCATGAATACAAACCTTTTTTATAAATATAGTAGCTGCAAACATTACAAAAAACTTAGTCCAGTAGTAGACAAAGCTGTCCACTGCTGGGGCCAAGGCCTCTCTCTCCATTTTCCATACCAGACAGTCTATTATCGCCATGGTCTGCCACGATGTCCTCTGGCAACAAGAGCGCCTGGAAACGTAATTGGCAAATGAAGATCTTTCAATTGGAGATCTCCCACTATGTCTCAATTGGAGAATCATGGTAAATCGGGATGAAAAATCAGCAGAACAGCTGCCAGAGATTTTTGCAGCTTTTAATTGATCATCATTCAAAAAACCTGATCAATCAACCGACTCCCCCAGAAAATGAATGCTGTTATATATCTAAACAAACATCCCATTCCGTAAACAAACAAATATATTTCTACTCCAAAAGACCTTTTAGAGTTACCATTAATTGTCTGCACTCTTTACCAACGTACTGGAAAATATCGGGGCCGAATGTATAGTGCAGTAACATACGAGCCTCTGAGGGGTACTGGCGGATCGAATTATAGCTATTTGTTCTCCTCTAACGTACTATTGCACAATAACCCATGTCTAATAGCAGTTGCAGTGGCCTCCTAATGGGAATATTTCAAACTGCATTCGTTATCGTCAAATTGATAGATAACTTGATGTTTTGACGGCGTTACTGTAAGCCTAGGTTCACACGGAATCCATATTANCTTGATGTTTTGACGGCGTTACTGTAAGCCTAGGTTCACACGGAATCCATATTAATGTTGTAAATGCGAAAGGAACCCTGTCTGTTTTACCTCTTCTGGACTTTTTCTTAACCGCTATTTAGATATGGATGAAACATTCATTTGGACGCTTTTATCTGCCTGCCTACCCTGGGATAATTTTTGACATTCTCGCGGTTGAAGATGCTGGCTGAAGCTTTAGTTTATAGTAGAATATTTAAACACACCAAACCACCAAATAATGTGTATTATGTACACCAAATAATGTCAATTTAAGAAAACATTACATAGGATTACACAATGGGCGGCCTTATCGCGAAAATCGTTTTTTTAAAGACAACCCTTGTATGGATTTAAAAGAGAAAAGGAGAGACAGTACTGCAGGTAAAATTAGATGTACTATTCTTAGGTATAGGTACACACGGCTTGTGCGGCGCACTGGGGCCATAAGTCTCACATTACACTGGACGTTTTCTAGAGTATCAACAGCGAGCTGATGCCGTTTGATCCCAGCATTATCCTGCAAAATAGCTTGCTATACAATGCCGTGTGAACCTAGGCTAACAAGTAGTGTAGTCATTTGTTTTGGTCGTTCAATCCTGGATACATGTAACTAGTTGTTGGATTTGTTGAGGGGTGTCGTTGACGATTTGTGTCATGACTAACGTGGAAATTTACATTGTGTTTGAGATAATTCTATAAAATAAACATTAAAAAATACTCTTATATGCTCTTTAAAAACTGACAACATATTATTACATCAACTACAATGTCGACTTTGTCGACTAACTAAGATTAAGAATAGAAAAACATTTCATAATTAAATCTATATAAAATGGTTCAATGTCAACTTTAAAACACAAACAACTTTAATTTAAAAATAAGACATAGGTAGGTACACATTAAACAAAATTTTCATTCAACTTTGAAATAAATTGACAGGAGAAAAACGCATGGTCATAATATTACATAATCGTCACCGGAGTACAGACACTTATCGAGTAGGAATGCTTGAAGCTTTGTTTTAAATGAAAGTACATAAAACAGTGTTTTTAAGCGCAATGGTTACTTGTTAAATATTTGCACTGCTTGATATTGTGAACTGTGCTTCACAATGTTGATCTCTGAATCTGGTCTATGGGCTCGTTAAGTGGTATAATAGTATGAAAAAAAAACTTTGTTTTTTGCCCAGCCATCACAGGTTGGCCTACAGCCATAACAGGCGAGTAGATAGAAGACTTTCTGGGTAGACTGCGAAGGGTTATTTTTTTTCGGATACCTATTTTAAACTAAAATTATTAAATTGGCAAGGTATACCTAGCTATTTGTAACTCTGAAGTACTGGAAAGAGAATTTAAACTACGTTAAACAATTAAAACCAAAACAGAAACGCAAAAAAAAAAACAAAAGAGAACTCAACTCGTTGCGAATAAATCTCTTTAAAGCTTAAAAGGTACCGCGGGGCTATACAGGTGAATCTTGTTAAGCTGTTCAACTTACTTATTAACAACCTGCCTTAAAATGTACACTTTTTCATTACCCATAAAGTTCTTTAACCACAGTATATTGTAAACAAAAGGTTTATCAGCATCTTGGTGCTGAAAATCGTAAAATTTGGAAGGCAGGAACGTAAATGAGATGCTTTAGGCTTTAATCACGGTTCTAAAGTTATGTTTAGTGATATTGTGTGCGTAGGAGTCTGATAAATAAACTGTTATGTTGGTTAGTGGGTTTAAAATGTGTTTAATATACACGCAAGGTGGTAAGGATATTCTGGGCTCGTGTGTAGTCGGCGAGATGGGCAGACGACATTGTTACCATCGCGGGCACATGAAAATAGGGACCAATGCTCAGTAGTGTGCCAAGCCGGGCTGCGGATGATGATGATGATGGTGATGTGTAGTTGCCGATAAAGGGTGTGCCTTCTTCTTTAAAATGTGTCTTGAGCGAAAACTGCAAATCCATTCGAAGAAGATGACTCATTGTGTTAATAATTAAGTTTTGTTAAAATGTTGTTATATACTAAAGCATATTTTATTAATCTTATCTTTCAATCTATTAGATATGTATACTTAACAGATAGTTTGATACTTGTTAGACACCGAAAACTTACGAAAAGTCGTAACTGAAAACTACTATTGCTTTTCATACCTATGACGTGGTTGGCTTTGAGTCTAACTAAATAAAGCCGGATACTAGTACTTGACAAGGAGCGACTGCCCAACTGAGCTTCAAAACCCAGTTCCTCGGTAACACGATACCTACCTCGTGTGCAGGGTTGGGCAGTATTTGAATTACTTGTAATTAAAATACGTAATTGAAATACAAATACGTATTTGGTATTTGTATTTCAATTACTTCTTAAAAATGTAATTTGTAATTGGTATTTGAAATACATGACGCTGAGGTATTTTGTAGTTAGTATTTCAAATACTTATGACTTCAAAATACATTTGAACATAATTACATTTAGCAATCTTATTAATGGGTGCGTTCTCCAGAAAACAGCGCTCGATAGCTTTCGTAAGCAAAAAGGCTAGCCTAACCTAACACCTGACAGTATTTTGTAATATTAATAAAATTATTATTTTGAATTTTAAATAAAAATAGTTTATTTTAACTATTTTTTGTAATTTATATTTTAAATACACGACTTAAAAGTATTTTGTATTTCGTATTGTACATAAATTACGAAATAGTATTTTGTAATTTGTATTTTAATTAAAGCAAAGCATGTAGTTTTCCTAGCTCTGCTCATGTCAAGCCCTTACCCAAAAAATCTATTCCACAAGAAAAAAACAAATATCACAGAACCAAAAACTACTACTAAAAAGCCACCAAAACAAGAAGCGATAATATATTAATAGCTGCACATCGCTCAACTTGGGTATCGAAATTTGCTGCAGGTAATGTTCCTAACTCAGTCGAACTTTCGCAAAAGTTGAGAATTCATTAAAAACAATAGCCGTTCGTAGATAACTCTCTTCTTCTTGCGACCGAAGTACTGGCTTCGAAGTTCTTGCTTCATTATAATTCAGCCGGGGGCTCCTGAATTCTGAATCTGGAAGAGTGCAGCTATGTCTGAGGTCGCGTCCAGGAACTTTCGGTTCGCTTCGTCACTATACTTGTATTTATTGAGTTAGCTTTTAGTGAATTGTTAAAGAAACCAGTTTGGAGTTCCAAGAAGTAGTGCTCGTTTTGGACACCTATTAATGTTAATGAAGTCATAATTATTAGACTGTACTGTATACAGGGCTAACGTCCCACATACAAAACCAACACCAAACAAAGTAAGAAAATCTAGAAAACAATAAAAATACATTATTCCAGCTTGCGGCTTCTGTTTTATTCAAAATTGAAGGCTCAAGTCAAAAAGAACCATTTTGTTCCGTAGCCAAAGTAATCTTGGTGAGTCGGAGACTTATCTGAATTGCAAATAACTCCAATTTTATCAAGAAAATGCAACCAGAGCTGCATTTAATTCACTATAACGCATTCACGAATTATGCAGTCAAAACAACGGATAGACTGTCGCAGATATGCTAAAATATAACTTAGTTGTGGTGCAGTATATTACGAACCACGCCGGGGTATTTACATAAACGTTTTGTACTTGCATTTGTAGGAATAGCTGTAATTGTAATAAGCGACAGTCTGCGAGAGTATTTTTGCGGTTCCGCATAACATTTTGTATTACTTACCTACTTATTGTTTTGGATTAGGCCCAATAAAGTAGCTACTCGGGGCAGCAGGCATAGGGTACAACACAGTGTTGACTAACGGCCGGTTTCAATAAAGTCAAATTCGCCTTTAAGCAACGGTCAAATTAGCTATCAACAGTAGCTGAAAAGTCATGTTTTAAAGGCAAACAAACATGACGTTTCAGCTACTGTTGGGAGCTAATTTGAGATACGTTATTGAAAACGGCCAGTAATGAGCTATGCTTATATAATTTATGCGTTAGTTGTTACAGCCGCTATCATACGCTATCATACGCTATCATACGCCATTAAATTTGGCTTTCAGTACGGGTAGACTGGTTGTGAGGACCATAGGACCGGTCGATGTTCTTGACTGTAAACCGTTGCGCTGGTTCACTTTTTGGGGTTACGAACGCCCGTCTGAAAAACAAAACCCTCACTCTTGTGTATGTTTGTCTGTTCAGCTTAGAATCTAGACAGACAGACTCATTTAAAAAACAAACCTTAAATTTCAAAATTATTTCAGTAAGAACCTTATATCGCACAGTACGCCGAGACAGTTACGCAACCTCACCTACTTTTAGCTTTTATTTGTTTTTATACTGTTACTTATTAAATTTCAAAATTATGTAAACACCTCTTATGATATTTCATAAAAATTTAACAGACGCGCGTAATGACTCCATTCCGTCCCGCGTCATACTCGTCGCATTCATGTCTCATTTGAGAATTTATATTAAAAATCCCAGACAGTGTCAGACAGGCCTACTGATGACTGACTTCATACTGTGTGACACAGGTGTATCGTACCAAAGTATTGGTATGCTTATTGTGCTGACAATGCTATTTTGTTTTGTCGAAAATGTAATGTAGTTACGTCACATACATATTTGATTGAATAGATATACAAGGAAAAAAGAGTAATTTATTGACATAACTAAATATACACTAGAAATAAAAATAAAAACTAATTAAATTAACCCTAAAATATGGCGTCAAAAAATTCATCCGCATCGCTGTCGACTGGAAGTGTACCCAAAAGACTGGCGGCATTGCCACGTTGTATGGCAATGCTTATTCTTTGACCAAGGTAAAAGCCAGCCCTTGGGTCACGTGAAGTGTCAACTAAGCGCCTTGAGAGATCTTTGAACAAGTTATGTGCACTGGTATACAAGGTGTATCGCAAAACCTGAAAAGGGGTTATTGTACTCATCAAAATTNTGACCAAGGTAAAAGCCAGCCCTTGGGTCACGTGAAGTGTCAACTAAGCGTCTTGAGAGATCTTTGAACAAGTTATGTGCACTGGTATACAATGTGTATCGCAAAACCTGAAAAGGGGTTATTGTACTCATCAAAATGATGAACTTTTACTATGGGACCAAACATGAAATCGCGAAAACACAATCAGCTGTTCAGTATAAAATGTACCTTTTGTCGAGTTATGCTAAAAAGTAGTTCATAATTATGAGTACAATGAACAGATTTTTTCAGGTTTTTAGGTATTTCTGTTCATTATTATTAGATTTATTTACAAACTAGGTTTTGTCCGCGACTTCGTACGCGCATATCCCATCTATCCCGTTCCCGTAGGAATTTCGGGACCAATTATACACCTAAACCTTTCTCGTGAATAGAAGGATAGAAAAGAAAGAAAGAAAATTACGTTTATTGGCACAATAAAAAAAATAAAAAGCCTCATCTAATGGTGAAAACCGCATGAAAATCTGTTCAGTCGTTTTTGAGTTTATCGCAAACAGAAACAGACGCGGCAGGGGACTTTGTTTTATAATATGTATGTCGTGAAACAATACAAGTCTTCTTTTTACTGTGTTGAAATCAAAATTCTGCTGAGTTGACTGTATTCTGTTCACGTTACATCGCCCCATAGGGACTGGTAGAAAAGCAAGGGTCACCAACATTTTTCTTGGATCTATCTAATCGGTTTGTTAGCCAGCAGTAGAAAATCAAGTATACTTCTATCGGCTCTAAACGATTGATAAATTTATTAGTCACCAAAACTAAATACCTATATGTTAATTCCGTACTGATTAAAATACTACAAAGTACAATATAACTTTAACTTCGAAAGTAGATTTCAAAAACAAAACCAGAAAAAAAGTCTTCCTAAAATAATTTTAAATTTCATTGGTTTAAAAAAAAAACATTTATTCGAATTCTCTATCAAGATCAGTCAGCAACGCAACTAAGCAGCGTCAGCACCCGATAATGATACCCGAACACTAATTAATACAAAATTAGCGTAATCTATCCCAATTCTAGTGAGGTGCATAATGTATCTCGCTGAAGCCGGGTTTGACCGTACTTAAAGTGTTAAGCCAGCATGTGATAGCCGCCATTAATAACTTACAACACTTAAACACACCTCCTTACTTATTCAGAGCTTACCTGCGTTTTATGTGATACATCTTCACACGATACACTGGCTATGGCCTGGATTTTGAATTCCTTTGCCAGCTATGTTTAACGGCTTATGAAGTTTATATGATACTCGTGCAGTAATGTTGCTTTTATCAATACTTGCTTTGGCTTTATAAACTAGACAATAGTTAAACTGGAGCTGTTTCTTTTTTTTTTTTTTTATTTTTTTTTTTATTCTGCTCATGCTGTCCCACAACTAGGCAATAGCCTGCACCAAATCTTTCCAAGTATTTTATCCCGGACCACCTCAAACCAGTTTGTGTGTTTTTTTTTTTTTGTAAAAGGTATCCTGTGAAAAAATTAATAAGTGATAGAAAGTGATCCACTATCACTGAGTGTCAGCTATAAATATCATTTCAAGCATAGGTACAGTTATTTTTTAATCCTTTTCACACCAATCAGTTAGTTTTCGTCTCAATGGCGACGAGATCCTTTGTCAGCGATCTATACCGCTAAGTTCCTTAGGGGATAGAGCCGTAATCACAGTGGAAGTCCCAAACTTGGCGGCGCACCACTTCAGATTAGCGAGCTTGTTGACTATTGGCTTTACTTAATTACTTTCCCGAGGAACCAACCTATCTATACAAAGATGCAGGCAACAAATAAACAAACAGGCAATTATTGGTTCAGCTGCAAAAATAGAACGCCAACAAAAACACGCATTATCTTGACGCATCCTAAAAACTATATTACAAACCCCACTTACAGGGAGATTAATGCCATCCCGAATATAATCCGAGTCAGCGGGCGGCCGAACAACCTAACAAAAACGGCAATGTTTGCGCGGGCCCACAAAATGTGCCGTATAAAGGTCGTCAGAGTCGTGACCGTCCAAATCGGGCAACCTTAAGTTTCCGCGGAACATTTTTTGGCAACGTGGCAACGCCGAGCACTCGTGACCAATATGAATGTGAAACAATTTATCAGGTTTACGTGGTTATTTGTACAGCGCAGGTGTGGATCCGGTGAACTCGCGGCCCCTTTTCATAATGACGAATTCGACTTAGAGAAGACTTAGAGGGAGAACCCTCTCGCATAAGACGAAGATCTAGCTTTGCTCGTTTGCACGGCTTTAGATGCTTGCCGAATGCCGATGGGATTAGCTGTAGCGTGTAGACTTGGCTGATAGTAACTCGTTACCTAATTCCTATTCGCACATTAACATTTAAACGCTATCCTAACACTTAAACAGCCATTCTTTCCTAGTAACCTGCAGCGTAGAATTGGAACGGAAACTAAAGTACCTACGTTCCAGCACCGCCGAGTGCATTCCGTTTTATTTTATGTCCTCATTATTTGACCGCAAAGTATGTTCACCTAAAACATGCTAACCACACTGCTGCAGGTCTTGTGGTCCTTTACGAAATATAAACCTCGTCTATTTTCTTGTTTTAATATCCGGCTTATATAATAAAAATAATATGCAGAAGCAAAAAAAAAGAGAAAGAATAGAAAGTGCTATTCGGGCATTAAAAAATTCGTCAGCACACTCTGAATTGAAAAAGCGCCTAAACGACTGGTTGGCAATACTGATTCTAGGGCTCAAAAGTAACCAACCCTCTGGTCACGTAAAAGGTCATTAAACTACGTGACGATGGTGGACACTCCATGACCTAGTGTTTCAAAAGGTTGCTTGTCTAAAATGGTTGCTATAATAATTGAAACATCCTTATTTATGTAGGTACTAGCTAGTTTTTAATTTTATTCGTTGCATACAAAAATACAAATCTTTCCTCTTTATAATATTAGTATAGACATTTAAATATATATATAAGTAGGATTATATTATGCTGAGAATCTACGCACGACCTTACACACATTCTTATTCCACTTGACCTTTACTAAAAGGTACTGCAGCAATATTAAAGAATACATGTCTCTGTTTTACTTTCATTTCTCAATCAAATACGAATATTTGTCCGTCCCATTTCCAGATATGAAATACCGCTCCTTTCTACAGTGGGATGAACAAATATTCTTATTTTCTATGTTCTACGCATGAGCTATATTGCATTGAGTATCATGAACAGTAATATTGGAATCAGATTTCGCTCTGAGACTTGTGCAATACGGCTGTTATATTCAAATCTGCATTCCCAAACGTACTTCACATATCAGAGATTTAATAAAAATTCCCCGTATGCTGGATCTCAGCTGCGCTATCTCGTAGCTTCTTTTGTTTCAGATCTATGAGCGACATAAATGGCGTTCTTATTAACTTTACAATTCGTGTTCAATTTTGATTTAGGATCACTCTGTCAATCAGGTATTGTAAATTCGTGGTGTGTGTAAGTGGATCTCTTTCGTTAGGACATCTTTAGGAAGGTTAGAAACTTAATGGCACATTATGAATAAAAAGACATAAACACTCATTTTTTAACTTATGTAAGACAGCGTAACGCGGGTTCACAACTTTATATTTGTTTTATTCTTCAAAAGAATATATCCTATGCTCTATACTAATATGATAAAGCTGAAAGCGTTTGTTTGTTTGAATGGCTTTTTTTTTTTTTTTAAGGATGGGAAATCATCAAATGACTTCTTCCGCTCTGGGTTGAGCGGAAGGGCGTGTCAGACTTTTACTGACTAAAACACATCCGTGTTCCTTCTAAAGCCCATTGCGTTCCAGGGCCGCGGTGACTCTTTCGAACAAATTCCGCAACCCTGGCAGGCTCAGGCCCTAGCGGGCCTCGTCTTCTATGCTGACATCTCATTGAGGCGCGCGTGAAACACAACGCGCCATCGACCCGGGCCTGGTGGTGATCGGACAGCGAGCCACCCAATGCTCGCCGTCCGCAGGCCCGCGCCTACGGTGGCCGGGGATCGCCCTGCGACTCCCGACG
>NDFZ01000859.1:0-12022 GCA_002192655.3 Mamestra configurata | reverse complement strand
ACTAACAATTTGATTGTTTCATTTAAAAACCAAGCCCTAAACTATTGATTATAGTGAACACCACATCGGATCATTTTTATAAATCCGTTAGGAGATAACAGCTTTTGAATTTTAAGTTAATGTTCCACATGATTGTGCTTGTGACTAAACTAATTTTTTTTCAGCCTATATTTTTTTTTCTCCACTGCTAGCAAAAGCCTAACCCAAATCTTTCCAGGTAGGTGTCTATATTGTCTCGTCACATCACTCCATAACGTTAACTTAATTTTCAGAAATGTATTCTCCAGTCCTATAAATGCTATAATTGCACCCTGTTGCAATTACGAACACTCAATCGTTCAACCAATTCCATGTACCAGCATTTGAAGCACTTAATTCGTCTATTCGTATCGCCCTAATTCTGCGTATTGGTGCTGCCGTACCTAATTTCGTGTTTTCCACGGATACACAGTTCTAATTATCCGGGTCTCAATAATTAGAAGTTGAATCAGATTTAAATTGACGTTTGTGTCCAACCAAGCGGGTAATAAAGACGAGTTCAAAGGGAAATCAAACAGTGTGCGCGAGTGAACAAAATGGAGGATTGTTGCTAAGCGGAAGGAAGCGAGACCCTTCCGCTAGCAACAATCCACCCTTATGATTGGGTTGGTATTCAGCCAAGATATTGAGAAAGTTTTAAAATTGCTTTAAGATTTTTTTAATTTCCATTTTTGCTTTTTTGCGCACTAAGGGACTCAGGTTTTCAATTGCCTTCTCTTATTCTACCAATGCTAAGGTACCTAACTTAGGGACTTGATATATGTACAAAGCGGACAGGGCGCGGCGGGCGCGCGGACTGGGCGCTGTGAAGATAAAATGTAGGTATGGCGTCAAAGAAACGTTAATATACTTAGAGTCGCGGGCGTGCGGACAGACGTCATACATTTTCGTCACAGCGCTCTGTCCGCTTTGAACATCAAGTCCCAGAGTTCGGTGCCTTAGCATTTGTGGAATTAAGAGAAGGCAATTGAAAACCTGAGGCAAAGTTCTTAGTAGTTATTATTCGGTTAACCAGAAACCTCTCCTATTAAACGAATGGATACATCATGATAGAAGGTATCAATTGACTACATAAATTGGTTAGTATTTCATGTATTAGGNCGAATGGATACATCATGATAGAAGGTATCAATTGACTACATAAATTGGTTAGTATTTCATGTATTAGGTATATCGAGTTTTGAGAACAAATCAAGATTACGGAAGTAACATAAATTGGTAGCGATCTAATAAAGATTGCTGTCAAAGATTTTATGAACACAATTGACAGTTTCATTAAAGAACTTCATAATACTGAGTCCTATCTGCACAATCTTTAACTTTAATGTTCGGGAACAACTTCCCCATTAAGCAGTCCCCTAAAATGGGAATTGACAAATGAATTTACTTGGAACGCCTGTCAAAATTGTAATAACAATTAAAATGTCAACGCTTTATACATTAGAATTTAATTTTGAGGCGCTTAAAATGAAATTTAAGTGGTTTATTTAACGATATCATATTTATTTTTTGGAGGTACACGAGCGTTAAAAGCCGGTAACCATTTACGAAACATGAAAATTAATTACTGCACATCACACATGAAAAATACCTTGCTTTTCAATAACATTTCCAGCGCCTGATAAATTATTGTTGGCAAAATGTGGCGTATCGTTGTTAAAAGCGGCGTCTGTCGGTGCTAATTGGTAGGTACACAAATCGTAGAGAATTTAATTAAATACGTAAAATTTGTGCTAACGAATATAATTGGCGGGATCTGGCTTTAATCATGGTTTGTTTCGGTCATTTCGTAAAAAAGTAATGGTTTGAGCACTCTGAGCCGCGCTGTAACGGCTATGTTAATTAGATTGTTTAATACCCACCTAATTTCATGTTCAAAATTAAATAAAACGTCAAAATTTACGTTCAGCGTTAAGCGTTTTGCGTTTGCAATTTTTTTAGCCATACGATATTTAAGCGAATTGCCTTAGCTGGCATTATAGGCAGCCTTTTTAAGTCTTCAGTTGTTACGATCTATTTGTTGAACCTCTTTCAATGGCCCTTCCTGAAACTGTACAACGCAGAACGAATAAACAGTTGATTTTAATACGATTTTATATACGATCAAGTTCTTATCATCGTCACTTGCAACTAAAATAAAGAGACCCATTCTCATCAGTAAGCCTCTTCAAACGACTAATTGGCGCAGCCGCCTAGCCCTGAGGAATACGCTAAGTATTTTGTTTTCATTGCCGCTTTTATATATTTTGTGTACCTGACGGACTTATTTTTGTGATAAGCCTAACCACTGCAACTCCTGAAAGCCAGAAACAAAAGTAGCGGCCACCAGAAGAACGCCAAACCATTCTGTACCTGATATACTTGATGTACTGTCATCAAATAAATGTTCTTTCTATCTTTTCTTACTTACCATCAGTGGGAACAGCTCTAGACCTGGCCAGGTCAGCCTTGTTCCCCACCAGTATGACAGCTCTCCGCGAGGTGTGGCCAGCAGCCCATAGAATCTGCAGTCTTCTCTCGGCTTCCATGAAGCTGCCTCGGTCTGCTGTCGAGTAGACCACGCAGTAGCCGTGCGCACAGCCTTCGGTCTGGAAGGTGGAAATTGTACAGGTCATCATCATATTTAGCCGAGAGACATCTTGGACAGCCCTTCCTGTGGTTACAGGAACTTACTTACCTCATCAAACGGCCACGGGTTACAGTTAAGCAACGCTTGCGGCTGATAATTCATTACACCTTCAACGGCCATAATATCAGACACAATAGTAAAACAATGGCGTCACACCTGATTAAACCCGCTCGGCCCCCGAGAGGATATAAACCATGCCTCGTTGGTCTTGGTTGCCATTTGGAGATAATTGACAATCGTCAACAATCTAACACCAGTCTTGCTAAGGGGTTTGATTTGATTTTTTTATTAAAAAAAAGAACGTTGCCCTACACTAGGAATTTTTCTTGTATCATGAGTGAGTTTACAAACATACAAACTCACATACACAAACAGCCAGACCCGGAACAACTAGCTGTAGGCTATACAAATATTTGTTCCGTGCGGGAATCGAACCCGCGACACGCAGCGCAGCAGCTAATCGCTCAACCACTGCGCCAACCGTGTTGTTACCCAGTTACTGGGTAGTGGAGGTCAGACAGGCAGTCACTACACGTTAAATACTGGTATTCAGCTGCGGCTATACTAGAAGCCGACCCCATTATAGTTGGCATAATTCTAGGCAGATTGGTTCCTTAGAGAATAGAACGGAAGTAACTCACAATGATGCTGTCAGGCGGTGCGTCCAGGAAGGTGATCTCCGACTCCTCGCCGGCCAGCAGCACGCACACGGATCGTTCCCCTGACTCGTCATCTGTAACGTCATGCTCTACGTCTGGGTGAGGCGGTCTGTCTCGAGCAGCCTGTTCAGCTACAGAGGGGTGGAAGAGGTTGAGGGTCTCGGAACCTCTCCATGTTTGAAGCCTTTGCTTTTGACGGGTAAGGGTTCATGTTGGGCTGTGCCAAGAGTGGTTTGCGATTTCCAATAGTACCTAATGTCCCTTCTGTTTGTGGTTGTGTGTCGTACAATAACTGTTTGGTTAATTGTCCTTAAGTCCTTAAGAGAACTTTTCAAAGATATTGGAATTCTCACGGTAGCATCTCAATTTATTTTTGCAAACATATTATATATTAGGCAAAATATACATTTATACACTAAAACCAGTGATATACATAACTTTAACACTAGAAACAAGCACAAATTACATGCACCATCCCATCGTCTTCGAAGGGTCCAAGGCTCATTTGTGGGGCTCGGTATCCGTTTTTACAATAAGCTACCTCTTTCTTATCTTGAGCTGCCTTTTAACTCGTTTAAAGCTAAAGTTAAATCTAACCTTTGTTCGAAGGCATACTATTCAATCAATGATTATTTAGACGATGATAATAGTTGGTCGCAGTGTTGAACGCAAGACATACTTCGTTTTTAATGTTCTTTCATAGTTAGCTTATGACATATGAGTTCATATATTTGTTAATTTATATGTCCGTAGAGGTCAATTATTTGTTATTTTTTTTTTTTTTTTTGTTGACTTGATACTCATAACAATGTTTTATAATGAGTGTATTGCAACATGTGATTAACTAGTGACTTCGACAGTTGTATGATTTTATTCTATCCTGAGCAACCGGCAGCAAGTTCGTCATGCTCCCTTAGATTTTACTGCTTGCGGTAGCGTCGGGGGTCGGGTTACCTCTTTCCCTCAAATATGGCGAGGGGGGTAATGGCTGATCTTTGCGTTATGCTCGTGAACGGGTGCTGCTTGTGGTGAAAGGTCGTCTTGTTAGCCATGGATTTTACTATTGTTATAACGATTATATGCTTAATGTTTAATTTTGATGGCCCTGGTTTATCACTTGTGGCGTCGAGTCACAGATCTTTTTATTAAATTCTACCCTCTGTACGTGTAAGCGGGCACACCCTTCATGTCTGGAGGCTTATTTAGTTTGATTTGATATTGTTTTTATGCTTGAGTTTGTCTGTTTATGCTGGCATAATGGAGTGTGCTAGCTTACAAGTAGCGAATTATTAAGTTTTATGTTTTTACGTGTTACCTTTGTTGTATTGTTTTCTTTGTAAGAATACTGACTACTTACATATCTTTGTATAAGTGATAGTTCTTATAACTCAACAGACAGATGTGTTGCTGGGGAGTTTGTTGCGCCACTTCTTCTTCCCAGCTAAAACACTAGGAAGTGGTGACGGGCGGGCGTTTTGGGGGACTGTCTTTATGTAGAACTTTGACGTTCAAAAAGTGCTGGCACTCAGCATAATTTTAATAAATGACTTTTGAATTTGAATTTGAATTTAATAGTTGAAGAGACCAGTTTTAATGCTGATACAGCTTGCTACATCGAACCGAGAGGTGAGTCCAGTCAATCTAGATTTCATTAATATGTGTTATATAAAGTTGGACCGCAGGGGATGAAATATATACTAATGTGTAGGGAAAAAATCCCTGATTGTCATATCAAAATGTTTAAGCTGCACGTGGATCGGAAAAATTAATTTAAAAGTAATGTGAAAAAGTGAAAATACACTTTTATTATTTTTTACCGAAAATTTTGAGGAAAAAAAAATATCATCTTGTAGATTCCATAATTCCCTTTGATACGGAATGCATGAAAAATTATGCAACGTTTATTTGCAATTAATTTTTTAAGTTTTTTTCATTCAATTTTCACCAAACGATCAGCTGATCGACTAATGGCGCTGGTCCCCAGCCACGTGATTTTACCTATTTTGTAATAGTTGCGTGATTTTCAAATAATTGAATACAACATGCTTGCAGTCGCGACCAGTGTCTCTTGCGGGACTCGCATCAGTTTGACCAGAGCTACATCAACGTTAACCACAGCCCGACTTCGCCCACACCTGAAAATAGGCCTTCTTGTGATAATAACCACGTTCCTGTGCCAGCATCGTCCAGGTGCCATCCGCGATGGACACAATGTACTCTACTTCCTCGCCGAGCATTTTTTGGAAATGTATCTGACGGACTAATTAGATTTTTCCAGTAAAATACCCTATTGGGAAGCGTGTCAATTTATTTAATACAAAGAATATCTGCAGGCATTGTAGGACAGTCTCTTTAGCAAGACCTGGGGCCCTACTATGAAGTCTTAAAACGATCATGATTCCGCTCTAAGAGGGAGACGGAGCTATACATAGCGAATAGCACTATCCCTTTTACTTCATCGGAATTGGATGGTATTAGCACGTCATAGTAGGGCAGCTGCACCTCTTACATAAACGTCATCTTTATCAGGATAGCCAAAAGATATCCAACAAAGCGAAAACACCAGTATTATNGACGGAGCTATACATAGCGAATAGCACTATCCCTTTTACATCATCGGAATTGGATGGTATTAGCATCATATTTATCAGGATAGCCAAAAAAATATCCAACAAAGCGAAAACACCAGTATTATTACAGCAGTAAAATCCAACTCACCAATACTAGTATCATACGCGTGCAGGTACTCGGACGTCATGAACTGCCCCACCAGGCTGGACTTGCCAACCCCCGGCGCGCCCAGCACCAGCACCCGGTACGAACTGAGGCCCGCTGACGAGTCCCTGGACATAAAGGAGGAAGATAAGCTACGTGTTTCCTGATACCTACAACCTGGGAGTCTTTAAGTCAGGAGTGAAAAGGTTGTGATCCGCGACAGTAACCAGTCTATATTTACATAATTACAAACATTAGAATAATCATATACATCGCTCTAACTTAGATTTGATGCAGATTTCCGAAATCGTTTTAATATGCGTCAAATCCAAGTTGATGGTGATTGAATATTCTTATGGTAACCACCTATTTACATAATAATTATTATTATGTAAATACGTACTAGTTTTCCTTGTGTTGTCGTTACGGATCGTCAGAAGCCAATAAATCTGACTCCAGTCTTGCCAAGAACTACCGCGTGTTGCCCAGTTAATGGGTTGTGGAGGTCTGGTAGGCAGCCGCTCCACGTAAAATACTGGTATTCAGCTGAATCCGGTTTGACTGGAAGCCGACCCTCAATATAATTGGGAAAAGGCTAGGCAGATGATGGTGATACTTGTTACTGTCGCGGATCATTTTTAGATCAAGGTACAACCTGACACTGACCTGCAAATTGCTAAAAACACAATTAGAATTTGAATTGAATTTCGCGGGCCACCACTACGGATCCCCCTTAAGATTATTATTCTTGAACAGTTGTAGCCGGATCATAATTATGTTTAAGCTAGCCCGCGACTTCGTACGCGCATATCCCACTTTCCCGGTTCCAGTAAGAATTCTGGGACGAATCATACACCTAAACCTTCCTCATGAATAACCCCGTCCATTAGAGAAAACCGCATGAAAATCCGTTCAGTAGTTTTTGAGTTTATCGTGAACAGACAGACAGACGCAGCGAGGGACTTTGTTTTATAATATGTAGTGATTGAAAACCGCGAGAGGTACAGACCCCTAATTAAGTGGCGGTAAGCGACCGCGACCGTTACCTGACGGTGAATAAGGGTATTTCTGTAAGGATCAGCTTAGTACAGCCCATAGCATTTAAATCACCATCGTAAGGTCGCATTTGTAGTTCAAGTTTCGGATCTAAGTCCGTAAGTTGAGGCCCAAACACTACCTCTTCATATTAGGTTCTTAGTTTGATTCTCAGGTCAGGCAAAGTGTCATTGGGCAACTCCATTAGGAATTTCCCGGCCTGTTATCTGGTTTCGTGGCAGGTTGAAGACAATTGGCCTCATGTTACATGAAACTTACCTATATAACGTATACCTCTGCCTATTCATTTTGGACAAACCTGCGTGATGTTATTTTAAGTGAGTAGGTACGCAGTGCGAGAGAGATGTGGCGATATATCGTACTCATTCAGTTAAACATAAGGCCTGTAACATTGTCTCACCTTGAAGATGCCAGCGAGCAAGGAGCTGATGCCCTGGTGACTGCCTCCGTGCTGGACGCGCTGGATGCCACTGAGGTGTTGGAGCGAGAGCGCCGCGATCTCAGCGAGTCGCCGCGGTTCACTACGCCCTTACCTGAGGAGGGAGGGGAACATGGTCAGTTATGCAAAGAGCTAGATGATTCCGATTTTTTAGGTCACTTAACCTTTGTAGACTCGTATGTTCATACAACGTTTGTACTGAAGTTTATAAAATATGCAAGCACCGAACATGACACTGACAAAAATATAAGCAAACTTAAAAGCGGTTGCGCACTGCATCCGATCTTAATCCGTGATAACACGCTCCAAAGTAGTCACAGAACCATTTGTATGCTTTACGCATTAGATCCGATTTCCGTCATCCGTGAATCTACAATTCGGAAGAAATATTGACGGACCGAAGTAGCTGTACTTTTTTTTTTAAAGATGGGAAATCATCCAATGACTTCTTCCGCTCTGGGTGGAGCGCTCACTGGGCGAGTCAGACTCTTACTGACTAAAACCCTTTCGTGTTCCTTCTAAAGACTTTTGCGTTCCAGGGCCGCGGTGACTCTTTCGAGCAAATTCCGCAACTCTGGCAGGTGCTGGCCCTGGCGGGCCCCGTCTTCTATGCTGACATCTGTTTGAGGCGCGCGTGAAATACAACGCGCCATCGACCCGGGCCTGGTGGTGATCGGACAGCGAGCCACCCAATGCTCGCCGTCCGCAGGCCCGCGCCTACGGTGGCTGGGGATCGCCCTACGACTCCCGACGCCAGGGGCGTCTTCTCCTGTAGCGGCGGCTGTGGCGAAGGTCTTGCCTTTCCCTCGCACGGCCCGCCTCATCCTTCGCTAGCATTACTGCTTCAAGTAGCTGTACTTCGTAATGTTTATATGGACGCTTTTGCATTACCTCGGATTCAAATCGGACATGGCCAAAGATGGCCCCTGAATAGCATGGATTGGATCAGAGATCGGATTAGTGCGTAAGCAATATCCGAATTTGGTCCGAGTTTTTTAGACTCTAGATCCATATTTTCACGAATTCAAATCGGATGCAGTGTGAAAAGCAACATCGGAATTCGGTCCGAGTTTTCATATCCGCATTTTCACGGATTCGGATCGAATGCAGTGCGTTACCGCTTTAACTTTGTTTTTGAAAGAAGGTTCGATATCAATATCGATGAATGGGAACATCGATAGGTATACGTCAAGAGTATTTCTCCAACTGCAATACATTTGCACTTTGTAATCGCAAATGTCTTGACATGCAGATACACAGGGGGAGGAACGGACAACGAAGAGATTCTATAAGGTTATCTTTCACCCTTGTTGATCTATGCGTATGCGCCCCTAGAGGTACCCATTTATTAGAATTAAAATTCTCTCTTTGTGGCGAAAAAACATACAACGTGGCAATGCCGCCAGTCTTTTGCGTACACTTCCAGTCGACAGTGATGCGGATGAATTTTTTAGGAGTTTTTATTTTTATTTCTAGTGTATATAGTTAGTTAAGTATTTATTAATTAAAACAGTTGTAAATATCTATGTACATAAAGTGATATTTTAACTGTTTTAGTCCACAACATGTTCAGGTACTGACATCACAGCAAAAAGTCATTAAATATCGAAACGCGCTTGAATGATAAATATTTGCACACATTTCTCCGCAAAAGGTTCAATCGTATTTCAATCAAGGCGGCGATTACTTGACACTCTCTCGATATAATCAATTTACATCGGTAATTCGTGTTAAAGGTTGCCTCCTAATGGCACATAATTATGAAGGTACGTACGATATGTAAATTGTAGGTAGATGTTATACTAGTTGCCGCCCGCAGCTCCGCCCGCGTGATTTTCGAAACTTATCCCGAGGGAACATATTCTTCGGATAAAAAGTATCCTATGTGTTATTCCAGACTATAATCTACCACTGTGCCGACTTTGATCAAAATCCATTCGGTAGTTTTTGCGTGAAAGAGTAACAAACATCCATCCATACAAACTTTCGCGTTTATAATATTAGTAGGACGACGTGTAACAGAATAGACGCAATACCTCTTAAGGGGTCATTGTACTCATCATTATGAACAACTTATACTATGGGGCCAACCATGAAATCGCAAAATATCTGCGGGTTAACATTTTGTAGCGTTATCCATACATGAAATGTATGATGCCACCGGTACATGGTGGACCACACTCACAAAACGTTTTGATAACAGATTCGTTGTGCGCACAGCTAAGGAGTGGAACTCCCTGCCTGAGTCTATGCTTCCTGAAAGCTACAACCTGGGAATCTTTAAGTCAAGAGTGAATAGGTTACTTCTAGGCAAGCGTGCTCCATCTTCGACCACATTATCGCTTACCATCAGGTGAGATAGTGATCAAACGTGTGCCTACCAATAATAAATAAAAACGAGCGTCTTACAGAAGTCGCATAGGATGTGCAACATCACGTCTCACCGTGGTAAAAAGCAACATTAACATCAAAAGTACCAACTGACAGCCAACTCGATCGCTACGCGCGCTCATTAGTCAAATCGAATAGGGCGCGCTCATTGGTCAAATCAAATAGCGCGCTTCTTCGTCTTCCTGTTACACACTTCCGTCCCATTTCAAGAAATTACTCCCATAAATTGCAGGAAAGCGAAAGGAAAGATGTTACACATAAAAAAAAAGATTTCAGGGATAAAATGTATAATGCAATCGATTTATTTCGTGATTTCAGGGTTGGTTAGTCCCTGTTACTGGGTAATGGAGGTCTGGTAGGCAGCCGTTCCACGTAAAATACTAGTATTCAGCTGAATTCGGTTTGACTGGAAGCTGACCCCAATATAGTTGATAAAAGGCTAGGCAGATAGATTAACAGGGTCCAGGGAAAGAATTCATTAAGCATCAATAAATTCATCCACATCGCTGTCAATTGGAGAATGTGCCTAGAACACTGGCAACACTGCCACGTTGAATGGTAATGCTGATTCTTTAACTGAAAAAGCCAGCCCGCTGGTCTCCTTTTTTTAAGGATGGAAATCATCAAATGACTTCTTCCGCTCTGGTTGGAGCGGAAGGGCGTGTCAGACTCTTACTGATTAAAACCCATCCGTGTTCCTTCTAAAGCTCTTTGCGTTCCAGGGCCGCGGTGACTTTTTCGAATAAATTAAATTCCGCAACCCTGGCAGGCTCTGACCCTAGCGGGCCCCGTCTTAGCCCTCTGGTCTCCTGTACTTTGAGTTTTGAAGCTTGTACAAATTAACTGGTACCAACAACTAAACTACTATATGGTGTCGGTCGTGTACTGTATGGTGTCGGACGTAAAAGAATAGCACCATTCCATCCCAACCCACCCACGGGAAGTGTGGGTGTCGTAGAGGTGACTAAGGGACTCACCAGAGAATGGGCAGCAGCATTCTCTGTGTTTCTATGCTTTGCAACAGCTATACTGCGATCGCCAACCCGTCTGCCAAGCGCGGTGATTATGGCAACTCCGTATTTCGGCTGGTATGATGAACAACTAAAGCTTTTCCAAATTCCGATCTTTTTCCTTTTGTAAACAAATCATATACATTAATCTGAAGCAGGATCGTGCACAGTCAATTAACTGTGCTGCGAATTAATTGAAAAGAGGGAGAGAATGATAGCCGTTACTTTCATGGTAAAGCTGGGAGGTTGGGAGGTAATGAGGCTCCGGCTTTGTGAGCTACGGTAAGGGATCTCTGGTTGTTAAAGTTAATGTTATGTTAGGGTGTTTTGAAGAGGTTAGCGAAAAGAGTATGGTTGTCTATAGCAGGGATGGCCAACCGGTCGATCGCGATCGACCAGTCGTTTACGGTTATTGGTCTAGTCGATCGCGGCAAGTTAAAAATACAAATAAAGAAAGAAAGATATATATTATACATAAATAATTTGTGTTTACCTCTCGCATGATTAATTTACATGCAAACCATATTGTGCGCTTCTTGGCATAACATAGCGACCTAATAACTTTAATTTACTGTATTCACTACCTATGTTACACAAACAAATAAAAATGATTATTGATTATTGGGACTCGCACAAAACAAACAGAAAAGTAAAATAAAATAAAACTAACAGTCACAAACTATAATAAAAACCTAAATACGTATAACGGACTGTGCAACTATATAAATGAGTTGGGTTATTAAAATAAAAAAATACTACATACTTGTAGTATTTTTTGTTGAAGTATGCAATTGGTTGATCGCGCAGGGTTTCGTCAGTAAAAAGTAGATCTTGGGTCTAGTCAACTTGGCTACCCCTAGTCTATAGGTTGATGGTGGTATTTGGTAAAAATGTGTGAAAGTGAACGAACCCGTAATTGCATACAGGTAATACAAGGGGGCATTAATTCATTAGCAAGCTTCCAGGGTGTGAAAGTACTTACGAACCACTTTCACTATGCGACTCCGCTGTACAAACATCATGTGTTTCGTACATTTCAGCCGGTTTCTGTAAACATGTCGAAGTGAAGGCTTGGGTGAAGTGA
>NDFZ01000858.1:0-12019 GCA_002192655.3 Mamestra configurata | reverse complement strand
CCCACTTCTTGTACAGCAGCGAGTTGAAGAAGTTGGCGAGCACGCCCTCGTTGCCCGGCGTGCCCGGGCCCATGCCGATCTTTGCGCCGTCCAGCTGTGGGACGACAATTATGGGGCTGAACATTACCAAGCAAATTTTTTTTTGACATTGTATACACGTGGAAGAAAAAGCATAAGTAAGATATCAAATACAGTATTTTTTTTTCCCTTTTTCGTTTCAGGGCATGTATGGAGTTACCTGTGCCGTGGCCCTCTGCGTGGCTCGTAGCGGCGAGTCAGCGCGCGGCGCGGGCGTGCCAGCTTGCAGCGCGGCAAGTTGTCGCTGTAGGAAGGCCTGCTCGTCCTCCGCCTGCACCTCGGCTTCGCGGTTCGCGCCGCTCTGGAAGAAATACGTAATTTTAACAATTTTTATTTCGACGAAATAAAAATTTCATAAATGTTGGTTCGTTAACATTATCAAGCAAGCATTTTTGCGCGATTCCTACGCGATTTGTCAGCGTTCTTAATTATAGTAGTTTCATTACTATCTAGCAAAAACTACACCGATCATCCGCTAGAGCGAAAATACGGAGACCAAGTGAAAAGGAAGACTTACTTTCCGTATAACAGGCTGCACGATAACGTCTCTGTAGTAGTCGTCCGGCTTACACGTCTGCATATTCTCGTATAATATACTAATTTTCTTCATGCTGTCCCAGCCAGCGGGTCTGTTAAAATATAAATAATAAATTAACTGTAAAATTGTACATGTTACGGTAAATGTGATTAATTAGCTAGTCAGAAAATTATAACATGAAATCACCGTCGTTCTCCACAATAAGCGCGGGCTTATAGATGTACAACAACGATTTAAAACGTTTTAAATCAAAATGTTGTCGTTTTAAACCGAAAACAAATCGATTTAAGCGGTTTAAAACTTGGCTGCGAAAATATAAGAACTGTGTATGTGCATGTGTGTGTAGGGATTTAAACCGAATCAAATTGATTATTTATTCGTTTGAAAACAATGAAAAATAATTTTATTTACCAACACAGAGTTTTTAACTTATTTATAGTTTTTATAACTTAGGTAGGTAATATCACAGCTTGGTCGTACGGACCAACTAGAACTAAACTAGCTTAGTATTTCAATATCAGTATATCACACATTAAAAAAATCTTTACATAGTTTATAGGTACTCCGTTATCTACTACTCCGTACTCCTACCTCGGTAAAATTAAGAAATTGTAGTTTTAATTAGGAAAAACAGTCATCAACACTAACCGTTTTAATCGAAGAAAAAATGGTTTAATACGGTTTTAAACGGTTTTTTTCGTTTTAAACGGATTGTTTAATTGGATTTATATCGGCTTTACGCGGGCGTTCTTAAGGGCAGCCAAAACATCTTGTGCGTCGTATACTTGTACAGAAGATCAGATGTTGATACAGAAGAAACTACTCACATCAAAACAGCATCCTTCTCCACAATAAGCGCGGGCGTCCTAAACGGCAGCCCATATATCCTGTGCGTCAGATACTTGTACAGAAGGTCGCAGTTCTTGTCCTCCTTAGCGCTCGTATAGAATAGGGCGGCGCCATATTGGAGACAGAACCGTCGAATCCATTGCTGCATGAAGTCAAAGTTTTCGTCGCGGTAATCGTGTTCCTTTTCTAGAGTGCTCATGTAGTCAGTCTGAGGAAAGGGTTAAGTTGCCTGTTATAGAGTTATTATGATGTTATTTTTATGTTTACTTTCATTTTAAAAGCTAAAACTCCGCACAAACGGGCTACTGACCACAGCCACCGCTGGCTGGCGACAAGCTGTTTACATGATTTTTAATACTTTTTGTGTGGAATCACTGCACACGTACAGCGAGTGGCGTCCACTCGCGACTGTGTCCACAAACACGCCACTGATGGGGGCCACTCGCGACTCAGTGTTTGCGACATGTCACCGGTGGCGGCCACCGACCACCTTCGTTTGCGCGGTACCAACGGACGTGGCGCGCGACAGTCACCGGTAGCTGTGGTCGATGGCCCGTTTGCGCGGAGCCTAAGATACTATGGCCAAAATAGGTAGGATGCTAAGCCCCTTATTACCCGCTTGTTTCAATTCATATTGCCGTTCTTTACTGAAATATACGGAAATATGGACTCAAAAATAACAGTTGCTTAAAACAAAGTTTCGAAATAGTATTTTTAAAAGGCGAAAGTACTTCAATGTAGCTTAGAAATATAATTAATTTACAGATCAAGAATTATTAGAGGCCAATGGTAACCAGCAGAGTTATTTCGCAATATGTTGAATGTGTTTCAATTTAAATCTTAATTTTACAATCAAATAAAATACGTCGATTTGAGCTATGTAAGTTAACATTCGGTAGTCCTATTTTATACTTGTTTGCCTCTAGGTAATTGACACTATAAAATTTATATTTAATATATAAAATAATATATATTTATTTTTATTTAAGCATGTGTTCCATATAAGAAATCATTGTAAATATTAGTTGGTGAACCTGAAATATATATATATATATAAACCTCTTAAAAATTAGAGTGAACTGGCTTCTTCTGGGTAAGCTCGCTCCATCGTCGACCTTGTCTCTGTCAGCTATGACCTAGACTAGAGTCAAGAGCAAACACATCTCAAACAAAAGAAAAAATAAAAATACGTCGATGATCAACTCTTATCCTTACCTTAGTCGCCACAACTACAATATCAAGTCCTAGATTGGTAGTAAGTACGGCCTCAGGCAGGGGACTGTCGTCATCTTCCCCGTTCTCGAAGTCATCCGAAAGGTTCCGAGATGACCGCTTCATGGGGGATGACGCCGTGGGCTCCAGTTCATCCCCCGGCTCCGTATACCTCTGCCATTTCTGTACTTGTTGCTTTTTACTTTGTAACCTTTGTTCTGTAAAGACAAGAGAGGAATATTTTAATTGTGGTGATGGGAAATTGTATGAAGTGATTTTCATGAGATTTTGGATGAAGCAGGGAGATTTAATAAGTCAGGCTTTTTAAATACCTGCTGAGGGCTATGTTGGTGAGGGCCATTATACGTAAGAGAGCAGCATCGCTGAAGTCCGTTCTTCTCCATGAGAATCTACCTTTCCGAATGGACAGTAGAGTCACTTTATTAATGTAATATTATTATTTTACTGAACTGTAAATGATGACGTTCAAAAGTGCCGTTTAATGACCTAATTGAAATAAACGTTTTGACTTTCGACTTTGATGGGAAGGGTGAAGGGCAGTCCCAACAGCTACCTGAGTGTAATTACAGANATTTGAAAAGAGTAACTATGGAGTTTCTTGTCCGTTCTTCTCCATAAGAATCTACCTTTCCGAATGGACAGTAGAGTCACTTTATTAATGTAATATTATTGTTTTATTGAACTGTAAATGATGACGTTCAAAAGTGCCGTTTAATGACCTAATTGAAATAAACGTTTTGACTTTGACTTTGATGGGAAGGGTGAAGGGCAGTCCCAACAGCTACCTGAGTGTAATTACAGACTACATCCATAGTCCTATTTGGAGGCATTGGATTGGACTGCACATATTGTAGGCTGACTTGCGTTTTTTTATAGCTTTAAGATATCTTGATGTACTACTAACACTATGGACTGAAACGTCAGAAATAAATGTTTTGAATTGCCGGACCTCGCTACTATACGTTTGTCAGTCTGCGAAGTTCACACACTGATCAAATTCAGGATAAGTTCGTTTAGTAATTCCCCGCTTAAGTTTGGTAACATTATGATTGTTTTTTGAATTTTTGTATGTTTATCATTCAAGATTATATCGTTAGGAGAAAATGATGTGAGTTTCGGCTGTGCGTTGTCTGTCAGTCACTCAGTCAGTCAGTTACGGAAAAATATTTTTATATACAAGGATATCCACAGATGCATTTAAGATTAGAGCATGCGCAATGTACAGAATATTGACCCACTGTCCTAAATAGTATCCAAAACAAAGAAAAAGAATTGTTACCCTAGAACACATTTTAATAAAACGGAAAAGCGTTAAGTCAATCCAATAGTTTATCCACCATCCCACTTACACCTGAACATCTGTACAAACAAATCACCTTTCATCCACATACAGCAATTGTAGCAGCCAAAGATACAGCAATTTCGATGAGACTACAATTAAGATTCCACTCGCAAAAAAAAAACGAGGAAATTAATTCAATACAAACACATTCGCAGTTATTAACTTAACTCTGAGAACGGTATTTCGTGCAATTAAAATTACAAAGTGTAGAAGCGAATATGTTGGTACTGGTAGTTAATCTTAGTGAAACGGAACATTAATATTGTTACATTTGGCAGTTTCCTTCACTTTCTTCCGTAGTCTTTCATCATCATATCAGCCGAAAGACGTCCACTGCTGGACATAGGCCTCCCCCAAGTGTCGCCACAAGAACCGGTCCTGCGCGTCTCGCATTCATTGCCTATCCGCGAACCTCATCAGGTCATCGGTCCATTTTGTGGGAGGCCTTCCGACGCGGCGTCTTCCGGTACGCGGTTGCCACTCCAGAACTTTTCGGCCACATCTGCGAGTAATGTGCCCTGCACACTGCCACTTTAGTTTACCGATCCTTCAGGCTATGTCCTTAACATTGGTTTTTGCGGATATCGTCATTTCTGATTCGATTACGCAAGGAAACTCCAAGCATTGCCCTTTCGGTGACTTTAAGCCTTCTGATGAGGCCCATTGTGTTTTGAGCGACCAGCTTTCAGTTCCGTAAGTCATCACTGGCAATACGCACTGGTCGTAGACTTAAATTTTGAAATACATAATTGGATGGGTATTGGTGGGATTGGATTCTTTAGGTATACTACCCTTGCTGATTCTTTTATTTAATGGTGTTCTTGTTAACATAAAATCATCATCATACTTTTGTGTTTCTTATATTAGTCTTTATTTATCATTATGAACAATTGAACGTAGTTTAAAATCTAACACCTTTCAAATATTCTTCTTTACTTGATCATTTTTGTTTATTCATGAATCTTAATTTTGTGTACTACTACTGTGACAGTGTTACACTTCTGCAGTTATAATAGTTTATTTTTTTTTTGTTTTTGTACAAAATTTCGGTGCCAAATTAACTTTATAACCAGTGATCGGATACCTAAACTTCTTTCCGTGAAAAAAAAAAAATGGCATTCCTTTCTGAATTAATAAGTAATCCCGGGTCCCCAGTATTGAAAATTTTGTAAAAATAACTATTACAAGATTAATGAAAAAACTTTAATTGTTATTTATTTATTTAACAGTTTATGTACACACATTTAACAAATAGAAAAGAAGAAGGGAACAGAAAAATAGCTACAAAGGTGATGCTTATTTCTAAAGAATCGGATTTTAAATTAAAAAAAAAACTACAGTGAGAGTTCACAACGAATCCTAATTATATTTTGTATGTGGGCATTTTAGCAATAACAGGAATTTCGAACGATTCCGGGATCCGGGATTCTGATAAGCATGTCCGTATTGTACTGTACTGTCGTGGAAATAAAAGTGAAGTTTAACTAACTCTACAAGGGTTATCTGTTGCTTATAAACCAGCCGTTCACTGTAATTATTTTTATTTAATTTTTCTATTTCTCCAAGGACCGTTATAGTTCCTACATAAAACGTTGAGTTAAATGAGTCATTCTCCTTCCCTTATTCCAATTTATTTTTTATCGGCACAGTGCAAAAAAAATCATTAAAATTCAAAAGTCATCCCATTATTTATCCCCCTTCTACCCATATCATCACAGTCATCCATCGTTTCATTAGTCTTTCCTTGTTCTAATATCCATGTACAATAATCCCCAATAATGCATAAAACTTCTCTCACGACATATTCTTATACAGAGGATGATCTTAAATTCATAAGGTCGAAAGACCCAGGTACTAGGTTTACCGTTCTACTTACCGAGGGTGATTTTAATAGTTGATTGGTATCGGCCTATACCGCAGGCCACTGCCTTAATTTGGTGCTACAGACACGTCTAGCTCAATATCTACGTGGCTACATACGAGTTAGAAGGT
This sequence comes from Mamestra configurata, assembly GCA_002192655.3. Classification (NCBI taxonomy): domain Eukaryota; kingdom Metazoa; phylum Arthropoda; class Insecta; order Lepidoptera; family Noctuidae; genus Mamestra; species Mamestra configurata. The sequence continues at coordinate 5,987 of NDFZ01000858.1, read as the reverse complement.
TTTATTTAGATTTTGAAGGTAGTTATAGGTCCTAAACTTTTCTTCCAGGATGATGGTAGTTAAAGACTTGAAAATAATTAATAGTAAAAAAAAACTTCGGGTTGCACTCCGGGAGTGCCGGCAGAAGTGAAAACTTGAACATTGACGTTGTGCATTTTTGATATTTTGGAATGGTTAGGGAATAATTTCGCACGAGTTGCTTAAATGTATCAGTATAAAAGTACCTACTATAATTTATGTGTTAAAATACAATATTCATTTATTGCGCTATCGTACACAAACCTGACAATTTATATTACATTAAAAATGTAACACTTCAGAACTATTCTTCCGTCTTACGAATTTTCGATCAGGTCACGTGTCCTGACGCGAGTTTAACATTTTTTACCCATCCCAAACAGTGTACAACGCTGCTAAAGAAGTGTTCACTTCAAAAACAAGCTTTATTTTGACGGGCTTAAAGAAGAAATAAAATTGTATCTGTACTGTTTACCGGTAAGAAGAACCATCGTTTGGTGGCTCCATCCATCCTTGATGGAGAATCAAATACATAGTTATCATAAAATTATATCATCGGAAATGAACCAACAGTACAATTTAAACTCTTAGTATAAGAAGAGGTTCTTATTCAGCTTGCAATCGCAAAAATAGAAAGAAAGAAAGAACAAGTATTGAATTGCGACAAAACGACATACCTACCCACATACGTAATTTTATTCTTCTTAAACTAAACGCTAAACGATAGTGTTAGTAGTTCTTAAATTATATTAGTAAAAACACGATAAAAACTAAATAAGAAAAAAAATACAAAAGTATGAGTAGGTATAAATAAAGTGGATGCATGTCGTGGTTGTGGCAAAAGGGCTTCCACTCAGCATAATGCTGTGCCGTGCGGAACCCACAGCACGGCGCTGATTTTCAGTGGTCGCCTAGGAAAATAGGATCTATCCAGATAGTTCTAAAGAAAAGTCGTTAGGCGCATTGCAGTTGGACCGTATTTCATAATTCGAATCGTATGACGCTTTTAGCAGCCAGATAGACGCCAACAATGACGTCATCTGTAGCCGTTACAGGAGAACAAGAGGGGTGAATCTTGTGCTATTCGCAAACGCGGACTAAAGCAATCAGAGACAGCGGGACGCGTGTGCTATCTATACCTATAGACAATAGGATTCAATCTATTTTTTGTGTTGTTTTGCTTATTAGTTTTTGTGCTATTCGTAAATCGAAATGATTGCGATTGGAAAGCTCATTTTAATAGCGAACAATCTTAACTCCTATCAATTTGCAAAGTCTTCTGCTAAACAGAGGAACTTTAGCAATTTTTTTACCATTTGAATGATAGATTCCATTAGTCATGTCAGTATTCCCAGGAGCTGGTGTGTATAGTGTCTGCCAAGGTTGCAGAATTTATTCGAAAGAGTCAACGCGGCCCTGGAACGCAAAGGGCTTTAGAAGGAACACGGATGGGTTTTAGTCAGTAAGAGTCTGACACGCCCTTCCGCTCCACCCAGAGCGGAAGAAAACATTTGTTTTCACATCCTTAAAAAAAAGAAAGAAAAAGGAGTGTATAGTGCCGTACCGTACTGTATTTTATACACCTCTGACTAACCTTATGGGAATACATTGTATAGTCTATTAAAGGTGGCAAACATTTTGCCATCCACCTATTATCAAGAAACAACAGACCAGACTGCTTAATCACTACATATTATAAAACAAAGTCTTCCGCCGCGTCTGTCTGTCTGTCCGCGATAAACTCAAAAACGACTACACCGATTTTCATGCGGTTTTTACCAATGGATGGGGTTATTCATGAGGCAGGTTTACGTGTATAACTCGTCCCGAAATTCCTACGGGAAAAATGGGATATGCGCGTACGAAGTCGCGGGCAAAAGCTGGTCAACTATATAACTGTCCAACCCGGGGATCGAAGCAAGAACTCGCAATCACGATTGCCATTATTAGTAAGCGGTAGATAGTCTCCAAATATTTATTTTCAAGAACACTAGTTACTCGCAATGCAGAATTAGTGCTCAATTAAATATATAGGTACTAGATACAATTGAGTCAATTCATCTAAAGAAAACTGTTCTTCAAGAACAGGGTTTTTCTAGTTTGGAGGACACGGGTCTTACTCATTAATTATAGTCATACACATACCTACATACATAGGCAAATCTTTTTGCTAAATCTATACTAATATTTTAAAGCTGAACAGTTTGGTGAACGTGCTAATCTCAGGAACTAATGGTTCGAATGGAAAAAATCTTTAAGTGTTGATAGCCCATTTATCGAGGAAGACTATAGGCTATATAACATCACACGACGACCAAAAGGACCGGAGCATCAATGAAAAATGTTGCAATATGTGACGCAGACGAAATTTCGCGGGTCAGCTAGTAAAACATTTACTTACTTATTCTTAGTAAAACAACAAGCTATGCGGTATCGATCGCGTACTGTCTTAGCTTATTTTAAGCGTTTGACAACGGATGTGTTTTGGCAAGATAGTTCTATAAAGTCGTTTTAAAGCTAATAGGTTCCGGGTTGCGCTGTGTTTAGCATAAATACAGGGTTTGTATTCGGACTTGGTTTAGAGAGGAAGAATTTTGCTGTCGCTTTTGTTTTCGGTTAATTTTAAGGACCTTTTCATCTACTATAGGAAATATTGTTGTGTACAAGATCGCGCACTGTCTCAGCATAAGCGTTTGACAACGGATGTGTTTTGGCAAGACAGTTCTATAAAGTCGTTTTATAGCTAATAGGTTCCGGTTTGCGCTATGTTTAGCGTAAATACAGGGTTTGTGTTCGGACTTGGTTACAAGAGGATGAATTTTGCTGTTGCTTTTCTTTTCGGTTAATTTAAAGGACCTTTTAATTTACTTGAGGAAGTATTGTTGTGTACTGTTATTGCTTCTGGCCGCGTTTTCGTCCGAGTGTTTAAACATATCACAAAAATTGGTTTTGTAGATACTTCTAAATATTGTTGCCTACCTCTTACAAACATATATAAACAATCAATTTTAAGAGTCATAAAAACAGATTATTGTAGTAAGAGCCAAGGTCGGAAAAGACAAATCTCAGTTCGGTGATTTGAGAATACAGGAAGATTATAATCTCAAATCCTCGGAAATTTGGCATCGAAAACCACAGGCCCAAAAAAAACAACATTTAAGCAATCTCTTAGCTTACAAATTAGGCGCACTAGTAATGAACAGTCAATTGTCTTTAAAACACATTAAGAGTCATAAGATCAACGACTTTAAACAACAAAGTAATCGCTAGCTATTAATAAGATATTTAATAATAATGATCACGGATAAATATAATGACAAACACGAACTTTGCCCGTGGTGATACGTCTACGTCTGCACGCGGTCTGTTGTAAGTACAGCTAAAAATTTAGAGAAATATGAACGCATTCTTAAATTATAATTCTATTGATTTATGAATGGTGTTGTTTTTTTTTTGTAGAAGTTGGCCCTGTTCCTTTTATAAATATTTTAGTGACGTTCGTTCCCTTCAGATAAAATATATTCATCATACTCGCGCACCGCTTTTATTAATCTCTCTCAATACGTCGGAACCTTTTTTTGAGATCCTGGAGAAATAGAGAGAGGTCTTAAAATTTTATAGGCACACTTGAAGCAATTTGGGTAGTTTTTGGAAGAGTACTTTCTCGGAGTGGTCTCGTTTCAGTTTGGTGAAAATCTGATGAAGAACTTCGGAGATAGGCAACGGAACTCCTCAATAAATGATAGTAAATGGACTGGGATTGTTGAAATCTCATGTCTGTCTATTGTTTACACCAGTTCATAACATAACATCAGGCCTGTACGCTGTGAAGGGGTAAGCACATGTGAACCACAAAAAAATGAAAAATAAAAACTTTTTTACAAAAAAATACAACCGACTTCCAAATAAAAAAAAAACACTTCAAACTATAAAATAACTTTAATTTTGGAAGTCGTTACAATACGAAGAAACAACCAAAACCACCTTTTTAATAAACTAGTAGCTTCCATCAATAGTTTTTATTACAACTAAACACGGCTTTTATTCTTTGGGCCTATCTGCTTCTATTTTCAGTCGAATCGTGCGGAGGATTTTTCTAGACTCAGAGGTTCATTTAGGCTTTGACAAAGTCCACTGGTGCGTGAATATAAATATATTGATAGACTCACAGCATCCTATATCCCTGAGGAATGAATCTAAAATTTGTCCTGAAGATGGAAGAACCAATCTCAAGACATGCTAGTAGTTCATTGGATGGATGGATGTTTGTTACTCTTTCACGTAAAAACTACTGAACGGATTTTGATGAAATTTGGCACAGAGATAGATAGTCTGGAATAACACATAGGATACCTTTTATCCCGGGAATATGTTCCCTTGGGATAATTTTCGACATTAACGCGGGTGGAGCCGCGGGCGACAGCTAGTATTACAATAAATACAACTTCGAGGCAAGCGTAGATTGTTTTCATGCAAATTCTGGAACCGCTGGGAATCATCTTTCACCCTATACGAATAAGTTAAATTCACTTTTAGTTAAGATAGGTAAATGTTACTCAGATGACCAGTTTATTAAATGCACATTAATATTTACTTTATATACATTATGAACATCAATACAAACTGTTGTCGTGACTGCGCCCCACGCTGCAAACTAGTCACCCTTTTTCAACCCCCTCGTCCAATAAAATGTCGCGTAACACAACCATCAAATCGCCCACGCCTTAAAGTTTACGAGAGCACCACGGATACAGCTCTAATGATTTTTTTACTCTATGGTTCTAGGTCAAAGCTAAAGGCCATGGTCAAGAATATAACATCATTCTGTATTCTTCTCTTAATAAATTAATGTTGTCATCACACTTCACACTAACATTATAAAGGCGAAAGTTTGTGTATGTTTGTTACTTCTTCACGCGCAAACGGCTGGACCGANTTTTTTACTCTATGGTTCTAGGTCAAAGCTAAAGGCCATGGTCAAGAATATAACATCATTCTGTATTCTTCTCTTAATAAATTAATGTTGTCATCACACTTCACACTAACATTATAAAGGCGAAAGTTTGTGTATGTTTGTTACTTCTTCACGCGCAAACGGCTGGACCGATTTAGATGAAATTTGATATAGAGATTGTTTGAGTCCCGGGAAAGGACATAGGATAAATTTTATCCCGGGAGTATGTTCCCTTGGGATATTTTTTGACATACACGCGGGCGGAGCCGCGGTCGGCAGCTAGTATTACATAAAGAAGGAAAAGAGGAGAAAAAGAGCTAGTGGCTAAATTATAACAGCTGCACGGGTCGATCTTCAAGGTTAAGCATCGCTTGCTGAGGTCTGTCTGTGGATGGGTGACCATCTTTACATACCAAGACTTCTCCGAGCCTCGGAAAGCTCGTAGGCTGGTCCCGGTTGTTATCAGTAGACCTTCGTCAAGTTTCATAAAGTTTCCTTCCCTTGTTTGAATTGATTTTGTTTGAAACCGGTAGTATAGTCAAAAAGGGCCTTTTTTAAATTAGTTAGTACTAACATAATATATTTATGAGCTGACCTATTAACCACTACTGACTGAAGTAAATCCTCATAACATATTCCTGGGTGTACTTTATTATTTATGCAAGCGGCTCTCGAGAATCGCGGCTCATACCTTAGGTCCGAGATATATTTGGTGAGCCCATTCCGTCATAAACAGGTCAAAAGTTACACTCTTTTAGTAAATTTTCATACATAAAACCGAGCACAAATGGAACACCCACATCAAGAATAAACTTGGAAATCCTAAGCCCACCTTTAACTTAAGAAACCTCAATCGATAGGCAGCAAACATTGCTTAATAATGACATCATAACCATATTATTAATAAAACCACGCGTTAACTGGACTGTCCAGTTGCCTTGGCATAGATAAAAAACCATCGTCATTATCGTAAACAAACAAATCGATGGTGAATAGTTTAGTTAAAGTAGATTAT
>NDFZ01000857.1:0-12017 GCA_002192655.3 Mamestra configurata | reverse complement strand
CCGCTACAAAATCTATCAACTAGCACCACAAAATTAATTATTTCACAATCACACAAATACAGGATCCACCATGCAAAAGAAATCAATGACGCGAGAACGAAGAGCCAACCAAGCCGGCCGGGATTTGGAAAAAAACAACGTGGTCTATGGTTTTAATGACATCCGGTAAAATAGGGCATTTATATTGGCTGATGATTTACTTCGAAGTGTTGGTACTCTATTGTTAAATTGTTTATGGTCCTAAGGGGTGTACTAGACAACCAATCGACGTTTATCAACATACTATGATACAAACAGATAAAAGAATGTAAATTCGAGCGTCTCGGGCTCGTATTCACATAAACTTACTATAGATGACTACATATCAGGTCTTAGAGCGCTTACATACTACGTCCGATCTAAACCCGATCAGTATCCTTGAAATTACGGTCCGGCGTAGTCGTAGACCAATTTGTATGGTAGCTTACGCACTAAACCCGATTTCCGTCATCCAATTTCTCTCTGTCATCCGAGAATCTTCATTTCGAATAAGGTATTGACCGACCGAAGTGGCCATAGTATTATTTGTATGAACAGTTACGCACTAAGTCCGAACCGAATCCGAGCTGCGTCCGTAAAAAGAGGCAGAGGGGCCGGGGGGCGGGGGTTGTCTGTAGCGGCACAGTAGATAAATATACAGTAAAACATCTTCATACAAACGTGCCGCTCTCGGTTTGAATGTGTGCGTGCGCGCCGCGCGCCATGTCGGCACGCGATTTCACGCACACGCTAGCATAATATATGGGGCAATAAGGTGGCGGCAGTGCGGGCTGTGCAGCGCGACTGTGAGCACGCGCGTACGCTACATGACCGCTTGCGTTCGTCAACTCTCGCCGGCGCGGGCGGCGGACACTTGTCGTAAATTACGAGTATCATGACTTCAAAAAGAGGAAAAAAATATTGTAGTGTTTTCGGGTGCCTCAATAATGATTTCGCAAACCCGGACTTATCATTCTTCATACTTCCTACTCAACCAGAAATGTAAGTACCTACTTATACTTAAATATTATTAGAAAATATGGTATTGTATTGTTTATTTCACAGTTTATTTGCTTTATTAAGAGCGTAGCCGAGTCGCATTTTTCTGAATACTATGTTTAGAGCTAAAGTTTATTTTAAGAAGTCTAGTTTTACTATAAAATAGAGGATTGAGTACGAAACATCGTTTTGGTAAACATATTTTTCGCGTAGGTATAGTTGTAATAAGGACAATTTCACAATAATTAATAAATAATAATAAAGCGTTCCGGACGTGCAGAAACAGGAGAAAAATTTTCTCGGTATCAAATTTGTAACTTAGTATAATAAATGTTATGTGAATAAAAGCTTTTTATTTTTACTAAATTTATAAATTGGTAAAATATTCAATCATAATATGCTTTTTATTTTATAAATTTAGATCAAGTGCTGCTTGTTCGAAAATATTAACTAAAAGTAAAAGTGACAACCCTGGGTATCAACGCAAGAGTAGGCTAATAACTCGGCGGGCGGCCTTAGATAACCTACTGTATATTTATCTACTGTGGTAGCGGCTCCGCGTGAAACGACGTTTGAATCACAGATTTGAATAGGAGATAGTGCGTAAGCAATATCCGAGTTCGGTGCGACTTTTTGCGGACAGCATTTTGACGGATACTGATCGGGTTCGGATCGGACGTAGTGCGTAAGCGCTCTTATTGATAAAATCATATAGCTGTTACTGGAAGCAGCTGTTACTGACAGTGCTGTTAGTAAGAGAGCTGTTACTGATAGAGCTTTTACTGATAGAGCTGTTACAGATAGATGTTACTTATAGAGCTGCTACTGATAGAGCTGTTACTGATAAAGCTGTTACTGATAGAGCTGTTGCTGATAGAGCTGTCACCGATAGAGCTTTTACCGATAGACTATTGTCATTGACAGCAGTTGTTACTGATTGAGCTGTCATTCTTACAGTTACCTACCAAAATGCCATCGAGAGGGATTATGCTCGGAGTTTTCTTCTGTGTTTTATCAAAATACTGTTTAGCAGTATCTGTATTTGAATTAATCATATGGTAAAAATTTTCTTATGAATCAGCCTGTATGAATCAAGTTCTAAAATAAATGTATTTTTTTTTTGTTATTATTTTATTTTCACAATATTTAACACACACACACATCATTTATCTTTTCCCTTCTTGTCCTTTACTTTGTGACGTGGCCGCGCATGTTGTACTACTACGATGTTGAAGTCATTGTCTGGCGCCATTATTATTTCGTTCTTTTTCGTATGAATTCGTAGTATCATTATTTCTTCCAATGGATTCTGAAAAACAAAATATGTCTTTTAGCGTGTGTCGTGTATTGCGATGGCTTTCCTAATTGTTTTGGCCCAGGTTAAAGAGATTAGCGAAAGATTAAATAAAAGCGCTGTTAATTATTTTTAAATAATGCAGCACAAAATATGCTGAGATAGGGACCTTTTTGGCCTCGCACATGACGTATTAAATTCATGCTGTTCTTGCTTCAGTAATTGTTTATGACTGTTAAGTAGTTTTAATTTATTTTACTTTTCTGTTTGTTTTGTGCGCGTCCCGAATAAATATTTTTCTTTCTTTTTTTTACCAACATATATAAAAAAGTAACCATAAGCTTACATTAAAAATATAAGTTAAAAATGCTGATCAGCAAATTTAAAGTCTTAAATGGTTAAAAAGTTTTTATGAAAAAGCCCATATATTTGTAGATTTGCCAGTACCTACCTACCTACACTTGTTGCTTTTCATTAATGTGTATGAGTGTTTTACCTAGGTACCTTTATTTTTCCATATTATTCTATTATAAGCTGCCAACGACAGCTAGAAAGGAGAATGTAAACAAAATCTAGCCTCAGTCTTTATCGATCAAAGGTTGACTGGTAGAGAGTACCTACCTTGTTGCATTAAGTCCGCCCATGTACCCACCATTACTGTAGGTATCTAGATAAAGTTAAATAAATAAATAAAAATCATACCAATTCTTTGACATACATCTGTGCCAACGCACCAAACTTATGAAGAGCTCGTCCATAATTCGTGGCACTTGTCAAACTAACATTCGTCAATATGGGGGCTCCTGAGGAAAAGCGTTCATATTAATATTAATACTGGCGAGATATTTATTCTGTTTTATTTGTGCGTGATATCGTCCTCCAGAGATGAAATGTAACTCAAGAACGAATGTCTTTGTCTCCGGGTGAATAAGTAAAATAATAAAATGCAGATCGTTTTTATAATATAGGTACCAAAATACGCGACTGCTACAAGAGAGTAAAAAAATGAATGATATTCTTAAAAAAATACAGAGTTAGGGCGTTTTCAAACTATGATAAACAGAAACAGCACGACGTCACTCGCAAGTCACGTCATAGTGAATTTATGCCATCAACCGACAGGCTCGGTTCGACGGCGCGTAGCCGTCCAACTTGACCTGCCGGTAAACATATAGAAGTGAAAGGCTTGGGTGAAGTGATCACGAGGTGAGCTGTCAATCCATATAATCAAGATGGAATGACAGCTCACTTCGAGATCACGTGACATCTTGATTGTATGGATTGACAGCTCACCTCGTGATTACTTCACCCAAGCCCTCACTTCGACATGTTTACAGAATCGACCGGCTAGTTTTGATCGGACGGCGAGCCACCTTACGCTCTCCATCCGCAGGCCCTATCGCTTACTTAACCCTCAAGATCAACCTGTGCGGCTATATATATATAGCCATGTACTTTATCTGCTTATTACCATCTCTGTTAGTCATTATCACCCCTTCCACGGAATCGTCGTCCATTATTCTATCAACAATCGGATTTGATGTGTTAATGGTCGCTGTCTGAAATAGGGAAGAAATACAGGATAGCTTAGAACTCATTGGAAATCTTTTAGGGGAGAAGAAAACACATAACATCCAGGGGAGCAATACTGATATCGCTGAATTCATCAGCTTCGTACTACATTTTGATCAGTTTGAAAACTGGCTCGTACTCCCACCGCTTCTCGAAGTTTAATTCACACTAGTGCGGCAAAGTGAGGCCGTCAGCCGTCACTGCTAGCCGGGCAGCATCTACGAAAATCCGAAAAGTCACACAAAAAAAAAAACGCAAGACGATTTCTGACGACACTATTTTTTGTAACAATGTAAATAAATGCCACATTTATCAAATTTTATTTTATTTTTCGAGTTACACGTGGGCATTTGTCACTGCAGTCCCTCGCTCCGTAACAGCCTCGTCTTCGACTTGGGCGTCTATTCCACCTCGGTTGCAGTGACAAACTTTCCCAACTTGAATCAAAATGTAGTTTCTTTGCTACTTACTGTTCTGACCAGCCACTCATCTTTCGAATCTTTCAATAAGTTAGTTATAATTTTCATTAGAACGTTTTTTCTGTAACAATCACACAAAATATTATCAGTCTATAATGTTTTCTTAGCCAAAATTTTGTCTTCTAGGAACCAGTGAGAACTGTCTTTAAATTCTTAGCTCTGGGAGATGCCGGCTATTTATCAAACACCGTGTTGGCCGCGTTTTTTTTTTTTTTTTTAAGGATGGGATATCATCATATGACTTCTTCCGCTCTGGGTGGAGCGGAAGGGCATGTCAGACTCTTAGTGACTAAAACCCATCCGTGTTCCTTCTCGGTGACTCTTTCGAACAAATTCCGCAACCCTGGCAGGCTCTGGCCCTAGCGGGCGCCGTCCTCTTTGCTGACATCTCTTTGAGGCGCGCGTGAAACACAACGCGCCATCGACCCGGGCCTGGTGGTGATCGGACAGCGAGCCATCCAACGCTCGCCGTCCGCAGGCCCGACCGTGTTGTCCGCCTAAAGTGTTGAATTTGTTGTGAATCAAAATATTACCTACTAGCTATTGCCCGTGACTTCATGCGCGCATATCCAGTTTTTTTCCGTTCCCATACAGCCTATAACCTTCCTCATGAATGTGGCTATCATATACAAAAATAATTTTCCAAATTCGACTGGTAGTTCCAGAGCTTAGCGCGTACAAACAAGCTCTTAAGTTTGATTGAATAAACTACCTTTTGCCCGCGACTTCGTACGCGCATATCCCGGTTATCCCGTTCCCGTATAGCTTTTCTCATAAATGTGCCTATCATTTACAAAAATAATTATCTAAAACCGACCGGTAGTTCCAGAGATTAGTGCGTTCAAACAAACAAACGAACTCTAAATCGCTATTATTAGTATATTTAGATAAATATAACACTTTCAGGAAACGTTATTGTCAATTAAGATGAATTTGAACTACTTAAAATGGTTCTAAACAATCCCTGCTTCGGTAAGCCACTTATACGTCTAGTGCACATGGGCTGATTTCTTCAACTAATAAAGTTCTATGGATGTCGCAGACAAATAGCTTAATCAGCCGTTTAATCGGTTGCCTAGCCCTTTCATTTAAATGCGCCGATATATCAGCGACCTAAGTGACATCTTTGGTTCAATATCGTTTAATGACTTGCCCATGTCACTTATCTCGCTGATTAAACGGCGCAGTTCAATGAAAAGGCTAGGTCTGTAATGAAACGGCTTAAGCTGGTTGGCAGCGACATGGATACAATTTCGGGCTCTGACTGTGGCTAAAATAAAAAAAAATCGGCCAAGTGCGAGTCAGACTCGCGCAGGAAGGGTTCCGTACCATTATCTATAAAAACACGTTTGTTTTATGGGAGTCCCCCTTTAATATTTGTTTTATTTTAATTTAATCATTTATTTTTAAAGTGAATATATAACTAAATATTCTGTGAATATTTCAAGCGTCTATCGGTTGCCGTTATCAATATCGAGCAAAAACGAGCAAAAAAATCACGTTTGTTGTATGAGAGCCCCCTTAAATATTTATTTTATTCTGTTTTTTAGTATTTGTTGTTATAGCGGCAACAGAAATACATCATCTGTGAAAATTTCAACTGTCTAACTATCACGGTTCATGAGATACAGCCTGGTGACAGACGGATAGCGAAGTCTTAGTAATAGGGTCCCGTTTTACCCTTTGGGTAAGGAACCCTAATAAGGGGTAACTAACCAGTGGTGTAGGTACTGCTATAAGAAATCATAAAATACCTTTTAACGCAGGAGAAAAAATCGATGTGGCAGTACTGTTTTGTCTTCTCGAAAGCCAAAGGCAAGCCACGAATTGGTCATCATAGCCACCGAGATATCATTCATTTTAGTGATCATTCGAAATCCGACCAACTTATCGGCGTCATCCTGTTGGTTATGAAATGAGCACGTAAAAAGTTTAAATTTTACTATAGTAGGCGCCAGATAATCGTGGAATAACGGTCATTGACCCACCTACAATTATTGACATTTTTAATTTGAAAAACGGAATTAATGACACAAAGCTGTCCCGAATCATCATCTCTCGTGATCCTTAACATTGTCTAATAATGAAAAACGATTCATATTTAATTGTTCAGGTACCTATGAACAGTTATTAGGGAAAGGTCAATATACTTTATTTCACATTTATCTGGCGCCTACTATTGCTTGTGCCAGCGGGATTGTCCGCGTGAAAAACTCAAAACTCAAAGCATTTATTTCAATTAAGCCATTACAGGCACTTTTGAATTGTCAGGTCTGTCCAAAGAGATGAAGGTATTTGCACGTTTCAAAGCGTAGAACTGCAAGGATACTCTTTTAAATCAATATTTTTTACAATAAAATGGTTCCATCATTCGTGTGAAAATTTAACAAACATACATATATGTGAGAACAATTTAGAAGGACTTGCACGATCAAGTAAAAACAAGACAAATAATTAAAATAAACCGTGGCAGCTGAGAGATGACCAGTCCTAGCTGACGGCATTCGCTCTGCGCTCAGCAATATGACGCCTGCGCTAGCACCATTCGGCTCTACCAAACGTGAATGTAGGAAAATATCCCAAGGGATACCCCACATACCTACTCCCGGACTATTGCAGACTATCCACCAAATCTTCAAGGCCAAATGCATCCAGATCCGTTCAGACGTTTTGGCGTGTTTGAGAAACAAACATGTAATCATCATCATCCTCATCATCATCAGCATCATCATTATCATCATCATCATCATCCTTGTATTTTTTTGAAGTGAAAACTTCTTTAGTTTTGGGGGTTAGCCATAATCGCCACGCTTCAGGCGACAGGCGGTTTGGCGATCGCAGTGTAGATGTTGCAATGTACAGAGAATGTTGCTGCCCATTCTCTGGTGAGTCCCTTAGTCCGCCTCTTACGACACCCACAGGAAGTGAACAAATATGTGTTAAGTAATTTAAAAAAAAACCAGCCAAGTGCGAGTCGGACTCTCACACGAAGGGTTTTGTACCATAAACCGAAAAAATAAGTAATTGAAATTTTATTATTTGTTGTTAAAGCGGCAATAGAAATGCACACTGAAAATTTCAACTGTCTACCTATTACGGTTCTTGAGAAACAGATTGCTGACAGACATACGGACGGATTGAACCCTATTACTAAGGCTCCCTTAGTAATAGAGTTGCGCTGGTTACCCTTTTGGTACGGAACCCTAAAAGCAGCGGCCAGATGTTGGGTCACAATAGGAACGAATCAAAGAAATAAATAAAACAGTGGCGCTAGTTTTCAACTGAACCTTACGATGAGTGTACAGATTGGAATTAATTAATTTCGATCAATAGAATTCATCATTATTTAAATAGTTATACGTGTGCTCTTAAAGTAGTTTTAGTTATAGGAGACCACAGCATAAAAAGTGGAAAATAGGAAAAAATATATATTACTACTTTATTTATAAAAAGAGGCATATTACTATTGTACAGATACTAGAGTTGAAAAATGCATAAATCTCACAAAAAGTAGAAAAGGTTTACGTATTCCTACACTCAAAGTTGTTTTCTAGTTATTTTTACTCACTACTAGCAATGGTACAGATTTATTGCTACAAATGGAGCGACGTTTAGTTGTATCTATATAGTTTTTAATCATTTCTATGTCACTGCGTATTTTATCGATACGTTCAATTATTTTGTTCAACGCGTTGTCAGGACCCTCAGCAGACTTCCGTGCTTCGCTGCCATTTTTTTCTACAATGATTTTGTATATTTCATCCAGTTTCTTTTGGAACAGCATCGTTCCTTGCTGGTCGTCTGATTGCTTCTTCTGTGATTGAGCCTTTTCAAAGATGGCTTCTCTCAAACGAGCTGGCAAGCGGTTACAGTTACTGCAGGTAGCCTCACGAGGTCGTAAAACGATAACATTCTCCCATTTTTTATTCTTTAACCATTTCTTGTAAAGACTCTTTGGGACTATCCTTTTGATGAATTTGTTAAAAACGATGTCTTCGAGTGACGTTATAAACTCCACCTGTTTTTCTAATCTCTTGATGTTTCCTATTATTTCTAAATTATTGACATCATTAACGGCTACACCGACTAAGAGATTCATAAGAACTATTGATACAAGAATGAGGAATGACACAAATATTATACGTAATATGATGAGAGACGCCGATGTATCACCGCTCCCCTTGCTCAGTGTGTCATTGTAATCGAACTCTGATGTCATCATGACCATCGTCGTAATAAAAGCGGACCAAGGGCCTTCAAATGGTGGTTTTGCACGAAATTGTATCATGAAGCTGACGGAGAAACCAAATATGAGAAAGACGAATGAAATCAGAATCTGAAAAAATAAATTAATGTTTAATTTAGAGTCATCATCATCAGCCTAGCCTTAGCCGCATTACATTACAGCGGCGCTTTGCAATCCGGCGTGCCTTTATGTAATACGGCGTGTTATACGATTTGGCTGCGACATCTATATGATGTCCCACTACTGGGCAAAGGCCTCCCCCAACTCCTTCTAGATATTTTAGTCCCGACCATCTTTTAATAGGCGTATTTTAGCACTGGGTCAGTATAGGCTGAATAAAAAATAATATATATGTGTTTCTGATAGCAATTCATCCAAATAATAGCATCATCTCACCTTAAATACTTTGCTTGCAACTTTTCCAAACATCAGAACATAATATCCCCAGTTAGGGAACCTGGAGAGTAAGAACATCATCTCAAACCAGGATAGGAGGAGCGCCACTGTTGCGATCAGCCT
This sequence comes from Mamestra configurata, assembly GCA_002192655.3. Classification (NCBI taxonomy): domain Eukaryota; kingdom Metazoa; phylum Arthropoda; class Insecta; order Lepidoptera; family Noctuidae; genus Mamestra; species Mamestra configurata. The sequence goes on along the minus strand of NDFZ01000857.1, from coordinate 2,890 downwards.
CGCCCACTCTGGACTGGACTCAGTGTCCCACGACACAATTCGAGGCAACACCAATGCTAGCACGATTGACCCGAATTTCAACCACGTCTCCAAACATAGAAGGTACCTCAAACTTTTAATTTTGATAAAAATGATTTCCTGGTGAAAAAAAAATCCAAAATGATTATCCATTTGATATAAAAACTTAAAAATAATTCATACAAAAGTGGTCTTCAAATTACCTGTATTGTAATCAAGAAAACAGTCAAGTAAATAATATGTATCCAAACATTGCTGCGTAAAACAAGAGGTACATATTTCATTTTATCTGTATAGTAGAACACAGAAATTGCGTATACGTTGAGAGACAAGACAAAGCACACATGTAGTATTAAAATACTATAGAAAAATGGTAATAATGATCTCCATTTTAGGTACAAAAAGCTTTGCACCAAGGGATGAAGGAGTAGCCTGTCCTGGTCGTATCTATTTCCTGTATTAATTAGTGCCTTAATCACTCTCATTTGTTTCATGTTGGACTTGTCGGGTACTAAAACCCCGTAGTCGACTACAACTTCACAATTAGATTCCTGAAGACTCACACCTTGGCTAGATATATATGAATCAAATATTTCTTGCATAAATTCAGTTGGTTTTGACAAATTATTCATTAGGATATCTATAGAGGGTAGCTTCGTTTTACTAAAACCACTTTTTCCAGCTTCAGACAGATCTGCTCCTTTACGTAGTAGTAATACAATCATTTCTCTGTTACCATGACAACACGCTTCATGCAAAGGTGTACGCCCTGCAGAATCAGTAGCATGAACAGTTTCATAATCATGTTTTATAATCAGTTCTGCTATTTCGGTATGGTTTTTACTAGCAGCTATGTGCAAAAGCGATGTCCACATTAAAATATCTTTATCAATCAAATTACGGCATTCCAGAAAAGCCTTGACTTGGGCACCTTTACAAATAAGTAGTTCTGCACAAATGAGATGGTTGTTTGAGACAGCGTAGAGTAACGGTGGACCCATGCTGTCAAACCTATTTATCAATTTTGCAGTGACGTTGCTGTTATNGCGTAGAGTAACGGTGGACCCATGCTGTCAAACCTATTTATCAATTTTGCAGTGACGTTGCTGTTCAAGTAAATTCAAGTAAATGTTCCAGTACATCTTTATTGCCATATTTAGCAGCTACATGGAACACGTTAGCTTTATCTGATATCTCTACTTCTATGCTGGAACCGGCTTCTAACAACAATTTGAGGGCATCTAACTGATTGTGACTGATTGCCTTGAAAAGTGCAGTCTCTCCCTTTTCGTTGCGAAAATCGATGGTGCTGTTGTATTTCGCAACGGTTAATATTTCTTGGAGTATGTCTACGTTTCCCAATTTTGCTGCAATGTGGATGGGTGATTCTCCGTTGGCCTGTAAGTAATCATAATTTATAGTGTTGTCTTCGAAAAAAAATAAAAAATGGGAGCAGCTTGTGGCAAAATAATAACGACCCGATCTTAAAGGTTTTCAGCGTTTGTTTGTTTATTTGCTTGGTTGGTAGCGCTAAGCAACACTTGCCAACTTCGCGTGGGCCATAGATGGTTGACCATCTTAACATACTAAAATTCTTCCATGCCTTGGAAAGCACGTTAAGCTGTTGGCCTTGGCTGTCATAGATCTTGGGTAGGATACTAAGGTGTATCATCTTACCCTGTTATTGGGTTGTGGAGGTCAGATAAGCAATAGTATCATATAACATGTAAAATACTGTTACACAGCTACATCCGGTTGGACTGGAAGTCGCCATCAACATATTTGGGAAAAGGCTACGTAGATTAATGGTTTTCGAAATAATCACTATTTGTTAGCGTAACTGCATAATATGGCGAATAAATAATGAGTACCTTCATGGTGATGCTGGCTCCAGCACCGAGAGCTATACAGACTCCTTGTAACCACTCAGCTTTGACAGCAGCACAGAGCACAGTGCATCCTGCCCGATCTTTTACATCCACAGTCGCTAAGTACGGATCTTCATTGCTGCTTTTATGATTTGCCAACAACTATAAATACAATGCCATTACACTTTAGTTTGCTTCTGTTTATATAACTATATAGAAGGAAGGCACAAAGGCTGGTTTTGTAGGTCTATATCGTGGTTGGCACTTTAAGTATTTTATGTAATTTTGAAATTTAGGAAGGCTGGTATTGTTATTATCTTATGCACTTTTCATATAATTTTCATAGCTCATCTTGTGTCTGCAGTCTTGTATTATTTGTAGAATTTATAGATTTTGATGTTATCAGTGTACATTAAGAAATAAAAGTACCTATCAGTTTATCATATCAGCGATAAATTTTATGATTAGATGAGGACCTAAATTGAATCCCTGTGGGACTCCAGAACTATCAATAATATAGTTAGACGCGTAAACCTTAACTAAATTATTTTTGAACTTTTAGAAATAAATGAAAACAATTATATTGGCAAATTGCACGATGAATGCTATTTTTTGTTACCACAGCGGTTGGTCTACCTTCTCAAAAGCTTTCTCAAGTTTCGTACTCACACAAGACCCTGCGTATGTGAAATTTAATGGAAGCAACAGATCATTGGACATGTCACTTTATAAACAAGTAATACTTTTTTGAATAAGATAGATGATTGATGCTTCCAATGATGCTACAAAAAAATAAGAAAACTATTAAGTCCAGTTCAATATAAGGATCAGCATCACTATTACCGGAACAGATGACCTCGAAAAGCTAAAATCAGCTACCAAATACATTGAGATGAGACTAACTATAAAATAGATAAATGTATCATGCTTCTACTATATAAAATATCTCTATGTGTAGAGATATCTGACTCTTTTGATACAGAATGCCCTAGTACAAAAAAAAA